>JAIGNY010004564.1:1090000-1277500 GCA_020152595.1 Chiridota heheva | reverse complement strand
GAAATCAGGGCCCCCTTGTGAGCAAGATAAATGTTGTATCTCGTGTTTGATCTTTGGACCTAGGCCCCATTGGGGGGGCCCTTGTTCTTCGTGACCCGGCACAGCGGCACTCGAGCACTAGAACGCATGTATATTATATTATTTTCGGCGTGTATTGAAATGTATTCGGATTTATTTTATAACATGCAAAGAAATGAAAGTACTTGCAAATCTGTTTTCCTTCTTCAGTCTGTGTTTCCCAATGTTGAAATCGCACTCAGCCTTATGTGCATAATGGTGAGTGGTGACCACACATTCAGAGAAGAATTCATCTTCACGATTGATTGAAACTGACAAAGAATCAGCTTTGCAGCACAATGGGGAAGCAGAATTTGCTTTTACTCATGTGCATTTAAAATGACTTCTTCAAAACACTGACTTTCAACCAAGCATAAAGTAATTTTTTGCAAGAAAAACTTTTAATGTTGCAACATATTCACTGGCAGGTTCCCCCTGGCCCAAATTTTTCCAAAACTTGAGAAAATTTGCCACATTAGAATATTTTGGAAGTGATTTTAGTTAACGAATTCAGAAAATTTCTGAATAATTACATGTATACTGCAACAAATTTGTGGAAAATCCAGATAATTTACATAAATGTTGTTAAAATTTCCAAGAAACTTGATTCAGCGTTTGTTATTTTAGATGAATCATCTGAAAATGTTGTTTATTATCTCAAAAAACCAGCATTATTTTTATTGTAAGTGGGCTAATTTTATGGATAGTTTACTGGGTAAAAAGTCTCTTTGTAGGCAAGCAAGTCTTGCATGATTCCAGTCGGACAATATTAATTTGTTCTCGGTAGAAACGATAAATACTGATGTAAGCAGGGGCTTAACTTTATGAAGGGGAATGACATCCCAATAAAAAAATTTAGTCGGGCAAATCTAATTTTTGCCGGGGAAAAAAAGTGGCCTAGTATTAAAACAAAATTATGTTTTTTTTTGTTCCTTTGCAAAATACAAAATACTTTTGAAATTGTTTTTGGATAAAATCATAGTTTTTGCTCCCTTAATCCTCCCCTCCCCCCTTCCTTGTTAGGCTGATAACCATTTTAGTCAGGCAGAAATGTAGAATGACGGGTGCACTTGTATGCTGGTATCACAAAAATTGTTGTGCTCCTTATCCTTAAAGTTTCAAGAAGTCAGACCTGACCCGCTAGATAAGCAGATCAGGTCAGACTTTTCTGTTTTTCTTTAATCTGAAAACTACAAGTAATCAGGATCAAATTTCCCTAATCAATGGCTCCATTGTATTTGTTCTCCTGTTGGTCCAGAGTTGTTGTAGAAGTTGGTGTTGAGTATCATATTAGCAATGGATGAAGTCTTATTGTGTGGTTGAGTGGTTATTCTAATTAAGATAAGTGGCCTCATTATTTGCTACAGTAAGTTTGTGCATGTTGATACTTGACATGATGCTGATCTGTTGATTGGGCAACTGTAGGAGATGTATAGGAAAGATGCCCGCCCTCAAGATTTAAAGTCAAGAGCCATTTTTCAGATTTTGGGCATCAAAAACTATGTAAATGTTTCCCGATTTTTTTCAATTTTCATAGGAAATTTTGAAATTGATTAGTTTGTGTTGACTTTCAAACATATTGGGGCATCAAAGACAATAAATCTTCGGAGCTTCTGAGGGCTTCGCCTCTGGACCCCCTTTTAGTGGGACTTCTTCTCCTGGATCCCTACTTTTGCTTCACCCCCAGACCCAACTTCCTGTTCAGAGTATTGTGTTTCCTCGGCAAACAATGATTGTTTATCTGCCATTCCAAAACACACCACAGCCAAGTAGCCTAAGGTTATTTGTGTGTTTAAGATTACAGAAAGCCAGTGCTAAGTAATCAGGGCACTTTTGTGATTGAAATCACTCATCCGTGTTTAGTGTCTTATTGGGAGAAATTTCTTGACAAACTGGTAATAAAAATACCTGTGTATTATATGCCTGAGGTGATGTGCGCATTAATTGTGATTGATTGACGGACCATTTCTCCTAAGGAAAAGATATTTTTCATGAACCCCACAATTTTGCTGCAATTTGATCAATTTCAAGAAAAAGTTTAGAAATGGTAACCTAAATGTTTATCCAGTTCTGAGTAGATTTTAACATTCAAATTTGAAATTGTCCTCTTTTCATCACCTACATTTTGGAACTTTGTATTGATTTTAAATTATTTTTTAGACATCAAAAATAAAAAATCTTTAGAGCTTACAGATCTTTGCCACTGAATCTCTTTCCAAGGCTTCGCCCATGAGTCCACAATCTTGACCGAATTTTCTCTATTTTCACGGAAAGTTTCTCCTAGCTCTGCCTGTTTTGAAATGGTATTATCTTTATGCGAGTAGATATTAACAATAGAATCTGACATTGTCTTCTTTTCATCACTTAACATTTTGAAAATTTGTGTTTATTTTAAACCATTGTGGGGCATCATAATCAAGAAATCTTCAGAGCTTCTGGGGCCCAGGACCCAAGCTTTCAACCAGGGCATCAGAACCAGGGTCAAGCCCCACCCCCCTCCCCCCCGAAAAAAAATACTGGAGGGCAAGTACCATCTTGGTCCACCAAAATAATGAAGGTTATAATGAATTGATTTTGACGAGTCCAGTCAGATTCCATGGCATAATTTTAAGTAATTTGCTTTAAATTTCATGCAATTTTCTTCATTTGTGGTGAAATTGCTTCAATTTTTGAACAAATTAATTTATTTTAAGGAAATTTGCTTGAATTTTTTGCAATTTCCTTATTTTTTGTAAAATTTCATTGATTTTTGTGAAATATGCTTCAATTTTTGTGCATTTTGCCTTAATTTCAGGAAATTTTATTGAATTTTGTAAAAATTGCTTCAACTTGATGTGCAATTTCCCTAATTTTGGTGAAAATTGCATTATTTTTTTTCCATATTTCTTTCATTTTTTGTAAAATTTTATTTATTTTTGTTAAATATTATCAATTTTTTGCAATTTCTTAATTTTTTTGTAAAATTTCATTGATTTTTTTGAAATTTGTTTCAGATTTTATGCAATTTCCTTTATTTTTCTTCAGTTTTCAGGAAATTTTCTTCATTTTCATGAATTTTGCTTCAATGTGTATTTTTCTTTTTTTGGTAAAATTTTCTTTTTCTTTATTTTGTGTAAAATTTCATTGATTTGTGTGAAATTTGCTTGTATTTTTGTTCAATTTTCTTCAATTTTCTTCAACATTTGTGAAATGTGAGTGAAGTCCACAGATGAGGACATTAAATGGCTGTCCTGACAGCAGAAGAGTCATGCTCACCCTGCCTCGTTCTCTGAACACTGTTTTAGAAGAGAATCCTGTAATATGGTGGTGTTCATTCACTTCTTGTCCCAGTTTCAACAGTCAAGTTATGTGTCAAGAGTCACTAAGACATGTTGATGTTTGAAATTGGTAGGAGAAGAAGAATCAGAAAAAGCAAATTCTGAATGAATGGTAATGAAATTAATTCTATGTCAAGATGATAAATTGCTAGAGGCGAACCAATAGTGAAATCATCCATACACAAATCAAGAAGAAATTACTCAATGTGCTGCTGGCAGTGTCTAAAGCTATGAATAATGTATAAAGAAAAAGTGAGAAATAAATCTCTTTACAATTGTCATTAATATCCTTCGTTCCAGCTGGTATTTTCCTCATGATTTCATTCTTTCTGCTTTTACAATACAGGCAGATGAGATCTGTACAGTGTGTAGGAAATAGGTTATGTAACCTCTAGCTATATTTCTGTCTGCATTGCGACTGCCTGATATGCCTGTAATTTATCTGAAGTAATCCAGTGAACAAAAATCATTCGCTTATAACCTAAAACATTGGGAAACATTAATGTGCTGCAGAATTCTTACATTGGTATTTTGTGTTTCTGTCATCAAATATTGATCATTTTAAGCTGGAATTAGTTGTAATTGTTTTTGTTTTTTTCTGGTTTGTATAGGCCCAATGTTACTTTTTTGTCATAGCCCCTTACAATAACTAATCATTTGAATTATGTTCAGCTTTCAAGCAAGAAGTGTACAATTTCTTATCCTCTCTCTTCTACATTGACTTCATTTTCTTTTCAACTGTACCTCTACTCCTTTCCACTCCACTTTTTCTCGTCTTCTGTGCAGCAGATTTCGGAATAAATATTCTACATGAAAATATAAGTTGCCAAAAAAAGGCAGTATTTTTCGGACGAGAAAGATAAGATCTTTATGCAACATGCTAGACATTACATGTATCCTGTTTATGAATTTCCCTTCATGAATTATTTCATAAAAATATTCATATTTCAATAATTGCTTCCATGATTTTTTTTGTAATGTAGACAAATAAGTAATCAGAGACAGAGCATCCTTACTTTTCATGACAAACCTATGTCTGGGCCTGTGCCTATGTGATGTACAAAACATAGGTTTTAAATGGAGAAAATGCCATCATGGTATTCATTATAGAGAAATTCAGTGCATGCAACACATAGTTTACAATGACTTGAAACATTTGTTCATGAAATAGCAGTTCTCTCATGTTACTATCTCCTTCACAGAAGACAGTATTATTAAAATTTATATCATGTATTCATTTTAAATCAAAATATGTTCTTTAAGATATAAGCTTTGGATGAAAGGACAGTTAAAAGACGTATTAAACAATCGTAAAAAAGCAATATTCCCTGATACTGAATTTTGGCATACAAGAATAATTGTTCTGTTTAATTAAGTTTTGATTGCAAAATTTATCTGTGAAGAATAAATGTGTTTTTTAATTGGATAGAATATGTTTACAATGAGCCTTAAATTCTTTTCAAAAAGCACATACCTCATTTATCGAATATGCAGAAACAGTTTAAATATGCTAAAATTTTCATAAAATTATCATCTTGTATTTGGTAAACTTCATATTTCACATGTCAAAGGAAATTGTATTTTGCATCTCCACTTTCATACTAAAATCAAAGAAATACAAAAAAAAAGTCAAGAATTAGTTGTTTTTGTACTGAATACAAATTAGGACTGTCAAACCATCATTTATGAAAACAGGACATTTATAAAACCATTCATGTGCATGTAAAGAATTAAGGGATATAATAGTATTTGACACATGGCAATTGTTTTCATCTTTAAAGCTGTCAATTCTTGGAGACTTGTCAAATATAATTTGGAATAATCTGCTGGTAAAAGGCAGAAAGTGATTGAAGGTGATTTCTCACTAAGTTGTTTTGACCATTTCATAGCACTTCTGATCTTGTTGCGGAGTAATTGAGATTGTTATTGACTGTTGTTTCAAAAGCTGGTTTAGCCCAGATTAGGTAGAATTCAAGGACAAGTTAGGTATTAATGGAAGATATGATTGAATTAGCTGTAGGTATGTATATTATGTACAAAGTCATCTTGATATATGGATATGCAGTATATTTCTTATTTGTTGATAAGTATATAGTTTGGCATATTTCAAAAACGTTGAATTTTTTAATATTTTTGATTTTATATTAATTGTTGTTTTCTAATTCTATGGTAAATTCGACTAATTAGCCTGACAGTACCCTCAAAATCCAAACAAGCAAACAAATGGAAATTGTTATTGACGTTGTACAATATGCATGTGTCGTGTGAATGAATAAATAATTATTTTCTATGAAAATGTTCTGTTATTAAAATATTTGATAAAATAAAAACACTTGCGATCATATCAATTTAAAAACAAGCTATCATGTTAAATGACATAATTACAAAGAAGTACATTTAATTTACCTTCAGAAGGTAAATATATATATTATATATATATATATATATATATATATATATATATATATATATATATATATATATATATATATATATATATATATATATATATATATATATATATATACATATATATATATATATATATATATATATATATATATATATATATATGTATATATATATATATATATATATATATATATATATATATATATATATATATATATATATATATATATATATATATATATATATATATATATATATATATATATATATATATATATATATATATATATATATATATATATATATATATATATATATATATATGTGTGTCTTTTGCTATTGTAATGTAGACGTATACCAATAATCCTAAATACAAACATCTTTGAAAGACAGCATATCCTAAACCATAGTAAACATCAGGTAAGAAATTGTCCAATATTTGACTTCTCTTACTGTCCTCTAGAACTCTAGAAATTGGGTTTGTCTGCCCACTTCACCCAATCCTTGAATCAAGACTTTCCATGCTGAAAAACATTATTTAGTAACACTTTTGAGATGGTGTGTTTCAAATTAAGCATAAACTCAGAAAACCATCCAAGTGTAATTGGAAGAGAAAGTTGTTTACATTTCTAAAGTTTGCAAAAGCAAGTGAAAATCAAAACAGTCAATTTGAATAACCTCTGGCAATAATAAGCGTATCTTAGATAAGAAATTAATTCCGGAAGGAATAATTGTAATCATCAAAGCAGAGACTGAAAACAAAAAGGCCTTAAAACCTTCTGGAAAACACGTTCATGTACAGTACCCTAAGAGTAATATACAAGGAGTTCAATCTCTGAATTTTTTTCCTTTGAAATATAGCTTTTTTTTTTTAATTTAACAATTAATTGTTGATTATTTGAAGTTTTTTGCTTTCTTTGGAATATATGTCACTTTACCTTGCATCTGAAAAAACATTTGAATGATTTTGTTTTTACATCTTATAAGAAAAAATCTCATCCATCTTTGGGCAATTATCTGGGAAAATTGTTTTGGGCAAAATGTTTCTTTTTGCAAGAATATATATTTAGTAAGGCCAAGTTACTTCTGAGAAAGTGGGTGAGGTTCTCGTTTTTCCCCATCTATGTCACTGACCTTTACTTCTGTAATATTCTTTCTTTTTTGCTTAAAATTACCTAGGGACGAAGATTTATTGTACATCTCATACAGTAAGTTAAAAATACTTCTCAGAATTTCTATACAAATATTTCAAAATTTCTTGCAGGGAGGAAAATTGCTCCCTGTGGCAACTTTAGTGCATAACACCTATATATCAATCACTAATGTCAATATTATGAAAAAAGACAAGAAAATCGTAATTTGCTACTTTAAATTATAATTTTGTTTTTGTAATCAATCTTTGTAAAAGACTAATTTGTCTTCATGAATATTCATGAGATATTTTACATGGCAATCAAATATTTGCTGCGGTACTTGCGACACTTCTATTTGACAATCAGTCAGCAACCGGAAACATTGCAAGCATTTCATTAGGGCCTGACCCCAAAACTGTGTGATATTTTCTGGTAAATTTCATTTGTATGTTGACATGGATATTAATATCTTCAGTGAGAGATTGAAATCATTCAGATTTTATTTTCTATTATTTTTTATCTATGGTCTTCATGCTATGTCATGTGATTTTGTTTTTGTAATCATTTAAGCCTTTACGGACTTGTCGCCCATTTCACGACCGATTTGGGTGCCCCATCTTTGATTCCGCCACCCAAGTCTGTTTTAAAGAAAAGCGCTGGTCCTTAAAGGGTTAACGAACCCGTGGAAAGTGTGCCAACTCAAAAATATATGCAGCATTATCCCCATTGGATGGCCCACTGGTTCACTGAAGCAGAACAAGCCCGACTATGCTGCTCGGAAAGCAAGAGGACCCTTTAATAATTAGCCTGTGCTTAACCCTTTAAGGACCGGTCACCCAAGGCACGACCGATTTGGGTGCCCCATCTTTGACTCCACCTCTCAAGCCTGTTAAAAAAAAAAGCACCAGGTCCTTTAAGGGTTAAAGTTCTATGAACAAGTAGCAAAAACTTGATTTTAATTGGAGGAAAATAGGAAGTAAAACATGATAATAGGCTATAAACCATGATAATAGGCTATCACCTGTGATGATAGGCTATAAACCATGATTATAGGCTATAAGCCATGATAATAGTCTATAAACCATGTTAATAGGCTATAAACCATGATAATAGACTATAAACCATAATAATAGTCTATAAACCACGATAATAGGCTATAAACCATAATAATAGAATATAAACCATGATATAATAGGCTATGATAATAGACTATAAATCATGATAATAGGCTATATAAACCATTATAATCTCCTATCAACCATGATATAATAGGCTATAAACCATGATGATAGGCTATAAACCATGATAATATACTAAACCATGATAATAGGCTATAAACCAAGGAATAAAGCATGCTGTATACATTTAATGTTCATGCAATCTATAATCTTTATGAAAAACAGGTAAATGAAAATGATAAAGTTTTTCCCAATTCACATATTTTGTGATTCTCATGATCATTAGAATTACCCCACAAGGAAAGTTTTAACGGAATTGTTACAAACACCTCTTTCAGATGTAACTTATTTGAATAACAAAAAGAATAGAACTGGCAAGGATTTTACCATGGCAACTCGACATATGCGAATGAACAAGAATTCTAACAAGGGCGACTAAACAAAGATGTTTACTGGAAATATTCAACAACAACCGATTATAGTATTAAACTTTGGTTCAATTACAAATTAAAAGATTAAAAGCAATTTGAAAAACAAATTTGCACATTTTGAGACAAGATGCACAACTGAAATTGCATTAAATGTTTGTTCTTGCACTTTCCTTTCATAAATAATTTTTCACTACATACGTATAAGGTAGGGTTCAGCGTTCCATGAAATAATCTGTGGTCAAAGATGATATTCCATTGACTGTTAAACAGAGTAGAAAAATAATCATTTACTGCGTACACTATCAGGATAAAGGAAGGTGGTTGCAACCCTTGAAGAAAAGATGTAAATTTACCACAAAGGCCTGTATACCAAAAAGTTCCAAAATATGTATTTTCATTTGAGAGAATCAGCAGGTATTTTACACCATATACCTCGTTGCTGTTCCACAAGGAACTTCTAACATTTTGTTCATCAATTCAAGCTCTTGTGTATTAAACACATCTCCTTACAAAAAATATTAGCTTGCAGCACGCTTGTAACGAGCTAAATCTTTTAGCTTGCACAAGTATGCTGCAAACGTGCGAAGCATGCTGCAAGCTTGCTGCCAGCTAGTATTTGGAACAAATACTAGCTTAGTATTTGGAACAAAAACTAGCTTGAAAACCTGCACAAACTAACATTACTTTGCACAAGTTAGCATAAATTATCTGTTTGCTTTTGCAAGCTTGCAGAAAGATTTTGCTAGCTTGCGGAAAGCTTTTGCTAGCTTGTCTGCAAGCTTGCAAAAACTTATCACAAGCTAAGTGCAACATGCTTGCACAAAAGCTAAAAAGTGTTAGCATGCAAGCGTGCAGCAAGCTAATATTTCTGTAAAGGTCCATCATGGAGCTTCCCTTGACCCCATTGCTGTAGACTCTTCCACAAACACTACCCACCTTCACCCCCAAACAAAACCTAATTCTCCTCCATCACTCCAATTAATATTACTATATCTAAACTTCTTCTGCAACTATTTCCTATGCTCCATACTGTCTCATCCTCTTTTCACCTCTGACATAATTTAATCTCTCAGGAACAGTTTGACCTTCGCTGCAGTTTTGCTGTTAAACTTCACCAAACAAACACACAAACTTATAATAAATCTTAAAAGGATAAAAAGCCTGTACATTTTCCCATAATAGTGGAATATTTCTCTACAGTTAAAAATTTCTAGATCTGTACTTAAAAGCTAATTTAAAGAAATATTTTCCAGAAAATAAAAGAATCCAAGGCCATCATTCTTCTGACCATACATTAAAAAAAATAATATTACTAGCTATAAATTGTTGTAATGTTAACAGGGCATCGTCCAAGGATAAAGATCTCCAAAGAGTGGAATATAAAATTGCCTAAGGGAGAATCTTAAGGGAGAATAAAGAGGTCTTTACATGGAAGTCCGTGGATGAACAGGAAGCAGAGTCTTTTAAACACTTGAACGAAAGTGACTGCAAAGGAAGTCCATTCGTTTTATTGTCTGTCTGTCATCTTCTCTCATGTTTACCTGTCTTTTGTGTCTTGTGTTGTGTTTGAAATCATTGCAGGTAGAGAGTTTAGTTGGAGGGACAAAACATGACGAAAGGGGGGTACGAAGGGTGGGGGTGGGGGAAATGAGCATTCTTTGAATTATACTTATGATTCAAGCATATGTGAATTCTTTATTACAAAACAAACAATGTTAGTATTAGAAACTCTGTGGGGTGAGGGGGGGGGGGGCAAGTGCACCCTTGCCCCTATGGCGAGCAGCCTATGATCGTAGGGAAAATTTCAGGTTTGTTCTTGCTTAATAAAGCTTTTCTTTAATATCAGTGATGAGCTGCTTTTAAGAGGTCCAGTATCACAAAGCAAATTTTTACTTTATAACCAATTCCACCTTTGAAGGAAACAAAACTTAAAAAATATATTATTACGCTTTGGTTCAATCACAAATTAAAAGATTTAAAGCAATTTGAAAAACAAACTTGATGCCAAACTTCTCATTCTTTGATTTTAGAATGATGGATGCCGGGCAATATCTGATGAAATAATAATTATGTTATTTTAATAAAACAGATGACATTGACAAAAATGAAATGAAATTCTTCAGATAAATTTAAGACATCCTAAATTCTTCTTAAGATTTATGATTGATACATGTTTGCTCAGCAGGTTCATCCATATTCCGAGGACAATTAATTGTTAGAAAGTAGGTGAATTGTGTCATACGCAAGTTGTTAAAATTTGTACTCCAGATCGCACACCTTTGATCTTTAACTGCTGTTAGTTCGTGCCGGAACATCAAGTCTTTGTGATTTTACAGATATTGATTTTTAAGAAACCACAAGTTTTAAAGTCTAGCCCGATTCAGATTTACGTCTCTTCAAAATTGTAATTCTAGTCAAATTATCTTTAAGTAGAAATTTAAAAATATGTGGGGGTACTTAAATTTTGACAAAATGAATAGTTATGCAATTAGAATATAGCCAGAAAGCTATGTTAAATCAATTTTATACTATACAATATGTTAAAATATTATACTTGAACCAAGGTCTTAGATCTTTAAGCGATAAGAGATATCCACTTGTTCGTTACATTGAGATAATAAGTCCATTGTATTTGGATGAAGGACAGTATTTGTTTAACCCATTTATGTCATACAAAGACATAATATGGATGCAATAAAGTATATTTTCTGACAAACACAGTGGTGTATCAATTGTGAAATACTTTTAGGCCAACTTTATCTTGGTTTCTTAAGTTTGAAAATTTGGAGGCATTGATTTTTTAAAAAGTACAGGTTCAAAAGACTACCGCAATTTTGAAAATCTTGAGTAGCAAGTAATTAAAATGCACACAAATTTGGAAAAAATATTTGATCATGTTAGAAAAGTATGGCAAGTAATGTTTTTCTAGCGAGCTATGGTCACCTGTTATGGACAATTTCCAGAAAGCAGGTCAATTGTATCCAGTCCAAAATGTTTCAAGTTGTTTTCACCCAAGTTCAATGATCATTACCCATTGCATGCTGGTCTACAGCTGTAACATCAAATCCACTTGTTAATCACATTTTGGTGATCAGTTTTGGATGATGGATAGTATTTGTGTGACCTATTTTGGTTCTCTATAAGCAATATGGATGCTAGAGTATGAGACGTATGGACATGGTTTATATAAACCACAAATGCCCTTCCAGAAAATCTATTCTTAATCTTGCGTGGGTTTTGGGGATTTTTGAGTATTGATTTTGTAGAGGAATAGACGGAATACGTCCATGAATGCCAATTCAGAAAATCTATTCTTAATCTTGCGTGGGTTTTGGGGATTTTGAGTATTGATTTTGTAGAGGAATAGACGGAATACGTCCATGAATGCCAATTCAGAAAATCTATTCTTAATCTTGCGTGGGTTTTGGGGATTTTTGAGTATTGATTTTGTAGAGGAATAGACGGAATACGTCCATGAATGCCAATTCAGAAAATCTATTCTTAATCTTGCGTGGGTTTTGGGGATTTTTGAGTATTGATTTTGTAGAGGAATAGACTGAATACGTCCATGAATGCCAATTCAGAAAATCTATTCTTAATCTTGCGTGGGTTTTGGGGATTATTGAGTATTGATTTTGTAGAGGAATAGACGGAATACGTCCATGAATGCCAATTCAGAAAATCTATGTCAAATCGCGGTGGGTTTTGATGAATATTAAATATTGATTTGGGAAATACAAGTTAGAGAAATCTCATCCAATTTGCAGAAAATTTACATCAAGAAACATCTTGAAGAAAAGTAAATTGTATATAAATTCCAAGAGACATTTAATTCTAGTAAACCTGTATGGTTAGCAATGATTTTCTAGTGAGGCTACATCTGGTTGTCAGATACAATTTCCAGAAAGCAGGTCAACCGAATCCAATCCAAGATGTTTGAGTTTATTTTCAACCAAGATCGTTGATTGTTAACCACTGCTGGTTAGAACTAGAACATCAAATCCACTCAATCATCACATTTAGATAATCAGTGTAAGCTTTGAATGATAAAAAATATTTTTGAGACCTATTGTGGTTCTCTACAAGCAATACGAACACTAGATGATGTATATTTTTCGAACAGCTACACATAGAGGATGAGACAGAGCATGTATGTTCATCGTTTAACCCTTACTCTACCAGCACTCTTTTGAAAACGCGCTTGGGATGCGGGGTCAAAGATGGCGCCCCCAAAATGATGATAATATCGTCACGTGGTGGAGTAAGGGGTATGCGCAGGCTGATTATTGAAGGTCCTCTGTCTTCTGAGCAGCAGAGTTGGACTCGTTCTGCCTCAGTGACCTATTGGGCTGCCCACCGGGACCATGCTGCATATATTTTTGAGTTGGCACACTTGTCGTTGGTTAATTAACCCTTACTCTACTAGCACTCTTTTAAAAATGCGCTTGGGAGGCGGGGTCAAAGATGGGGCACTGAAAATGGCGATAATATTGCCGCGTTGTAGAGCAAGAGTTGAAAACCATGGATGCCTTTACAGCATTTATACCACATAATCTATACCAAATCTTGCATGGGTTTTGGGAAATATTGGTTATAGATTTTGTGAAAATGCAAGTAAAAGAATTTACAGAAAATTTACGTAGAGAATTATCTTGAGAAAACTGGGTCAATTGTATGTAAAGATCTTCGTTACAGTGCGGTAAAACCTCAGTTTTCTAATCTAGCATCCCAGGTTCGATTCTTGGTGGGTCTCCAACCAGTGCTCCACGACTGGTTAATAAAATGGCCATAGGCGTCTTGACGTAAATACCCGAATGGAGGTCTCTTGGGATGTTATAAACCTTGGTAAACCAACTCAACCAACCAAATTCTAAGAGACCGTCATGATGAACTTTCAATGCTATTAAAAACTGGTCTTCCAACCCCTTTTAATGAAACCACAATTTGAAACAAACACCACTCTAATCTCTTACTTAAATCACACAACTCACTTGGCAAATGATACTTAATACCTACATCCCAGGCACTGTGTGTTTATGCTCATGGTTCATTAATTCATAGAAATTTATAATTGTCGGAACTACTTTCATTAGGCCTGTGCCTGTGGTCTGTGACCATATTGTTGTTAATACAGTTTAGCTAGATAGGGTCAAGACAATGTACCTGCTGCTAGTGCACTCTATTTTCACTAACAACATTTTGAATTTTGTTGTGAGTTAGATATTGTGGGTTTGTAACTTTAACTGTAATTTTCTGTGTTCTAAATTCAAAATAAGATTAATTGCATGCATGGAACAATTTATTTTTTACTGATAATCAATCACAATCTTTTTGAAGAAAATTTATTTGCTTCCTGACCATCATTAACTTGAATTTCAATATGGACATCTTTTACACATGTGGAAGTGTACACATTTCTGAATAGAATGTTCTTACATTTTGTTAAAAACTTTGTTTTGTTTTTCAGCTATAATGACTGAATAAAACTTTAATAATCCTTCATTTGTTACTCAGTAAGATGGGAGTTTTGCCTAATTATCATTTCTTTACTTTCATTTGTACTTTTATAGGAATGGTCAAATTCAACTGCTGCTGAATTCAAAATAAGTTTCTCACTATATTATAACTAGGGGCCTGTCCAGGTTTCAGTGGTTTGGGACCTAACTAGTAACTGAAAACCAGTGGCATTGCTGTTGGGAAGAGGAGGAGGGGGAGGGGGTCATTCCCCTGCTGGAAATTTGCCAGAACGAAAGATTTTGTTCTAAAAATATCCTTCTTTCTGTTCACTTTCCAAAACATTTGCTCAATATATGTGATATATCTGACTTTTTCTACAAAATCAATTACTCTTTTATCATGAAAAGAAATGTGAAAAATTTCTTCTCTATATTTTTATAATAACTTTAGTTTTCTCAGGGGCAACATATTTTGTGGGGATGAATTTCCCCTCCAATAGTGCTGCCACTCCCGTGTGGAAAGATCATGTTTTTTTTTTAAATGCACCCGAACGACAACATAGAACTTTCCTCCCACTTTGTATCTTTTTTCATGGTGATTATTTGCATCTTAGCATGATTTTCCCCAATTTTGACTTTGCCCCCCCACCCTTACCCCCTTGCACACACACACACTTTCAGTAGGCAAATCCACCCATGCTTCATGTAAAATTGTTTTTGTTCAATGAATCTTTTACCAGTGATTGCAAAGTTTACAGTATGTTCATTGCTAATTATGTTTACACTTATATCCTTGTTAATCATTAACAAACAACACCTATTAACTGTATGCCTCATATACTGATGGTCATTTTCTTTTACTTTTTATTTTTAGTTGCAAATCATCAGCATTAATAAACCTTATTCAGCACAATGGGTTTACTTATCTTCTCACTTCACATGAGTGCACTTTTGTAAACTTCAAAAGCTCCTTGTATGCAGTAACTGATAAGTGGCCAATTCACATAACACTGTGGCTTTGTGTATGGCTTTCATCAACTTAAAATAATCCTGTTTTTAATGCACACTTTTAAAGAGTTAATGTTTTTAGATATACATTTATCAAAGCAGTAGAGTAAGTTAGGTTGAACTTGTTTGTTTTTTGTTAGTTTAGTGTGTACTAGAGACAGATTTCCTCATTAATGGCTTAATGATAAAAGTCAAGTTTCTTTTAGAAAACAGTAAATAGTACAAGGGTAACATAATTTTGAATTTATAATGAGTCTTGAGGGTTAATTTTGCAGGTGTGGTGATGTTGTAAGCCTCAGGATCGATGGCTTTAGTCATTAAACCTCATGCCTGTTCTTTTTTTGACTGGCTTGTTCATAAAATTTGTGAAAAGAGCACACAAGTTGGCTGAAAGTTCTAAGGAAGCAGGAGAAAGATGGGGTACCAGGGGCTTACCTCCTTTTCAAAGAAACTATAAAGGATTTTATGAAATAACCAACAATACTGATATTTTGTAGAATTTTGTTGGCAAAATTATTTTTAATTTCTTCTTGAGAAGGATAACTTCTGTAAGAGCTTCAGGGAGATTTGCCTCTTAGCTGAAACCCCAAAACCATTTTTCAGATAAACACAAAATAGTTTTGCTTCTGTCACTGGCAAAAATTGACCACGATATCTTTTTATTTTCTGTATTAAGAAATAATTGTCAAGAATTACAACCTATGCCCTCCCCTCCTAAATACCCTGCCATATTTGTTTTGTTGAGGAAATGCAGGACAGTTTGAAGTATCCAGTGGCAGTGATTTCTTACCAACATAAGGGAGGGGGAGAGCCAACCCACAACCTAGACATTGGTGTAGCCAGCCATAAAGGCTTTATTTTGTACGGGGACAGCATATATGTCCCCCAACAAAATTATTAGGAGTGGGGCCCCGCCCTCTACTTCCACCTATGTGCATATGCATCTTATCTTCCTAACAGCATCTGCCAGACTTTAAGAAGAGTTTCATTAGTTGACATACCTATCTCTCATCCATAAAACATGTACTTGCCACTCATTCATTAGTCAGAATATTCATGTAGTTGCAATGTTCCTGTTCATTTGATTCATTGTTGGCTTGAGTGTCTCATTAACCACCTGACGAGGCTCTTCTGGGCTTTGACATCTAATGCTATTCATTTGCAAAAGATGTCAAAGGACCAAATGAGGCACTGCCTAATAACAAACTGACAAACATAAGGTCGAAACTGTTCATGCATTGAGATGTGTGCTTGTTTAAAATGTTGATAAATTCTATATCAAAATATTGTGTTAATTACGACTTACTGGAAGAATTACAGAAAATAGCTTATCAAGAATTTTTGACAAACCTAAAATTCCATTACACCAGCATCTAGATATCAACAATTTTTGTTTCTTGCAGATTTCAATGTAGCTGAGCTTATAAAAAGTGGATTATTATTTTGTGCAAGACATCAAAAAATGTCCTTTCATGAACAGTCGTGGTGTTTATTTCAGGTGCTTTCATCTGTTAGGTGCTTTAATATTTCTGACTATGATAGTCATGACCCCCCCCCCCCTCTGCATATGTATGTGCTTCCCCTTACCAAAATCATACTAAAAATATGTAACTCTTAAGGATGGATGGAGATTTTGGCCAAGTTCACCCTCTTTAAGTGTTTGTTCTCTCTTAAAGGTGCTTGTTCCCCAATTGCAAAAAGTCCCGTCTATACAGGTTAACTCCTGCAGTTAAATCAATGTTTCGTGAATCTCTCCCCTTTCCTCCAGATTCAGGATCATTACAAAACCTTGCTCAGGCCATGTTTACCTTTTCTGGGTTTGCTACAGGATTGGTGGGGGTCACCTTATCAAGGGGCCCTGTGTTTAAGCCATTTTGTTATTTGTCGGTCACAGAAGTAGTTTCCTTTTACTGTTTTCCTGGGGTGATCGGTGCAAGGGGGAATCCATTACCCTAATCTCTGATCATGAGACATTCCTCAAAACCCTGAGCTTCACCCACACAAAGTAATAGCTATAGATTGAAATAAGCTTAATTTGCTTTACGCTATTTATTCTCAGAAAAAACGATGCCAATTTTATTATTTGTCATCTGGAAAAATTCATGCCCTACACTTTAAGCCACATAGGGATGAGTAGTTTTGAAGGTATCAATGATCACAATATTTTTGTTTTAGTTGGACAACGGGCATAATGTACTTGTCAGTTATATGACTGACCACTACTACCCCAGCAATGGCAGTCAAAGGTGAGTCATTGACATATGAAATAGTGACTCACATGTGCGTCATTGTACCAAATTGTCAGTCACCAGAGTGACTCTTGAGGTGGGTCAATTTATTTCAGACCTATTGACTTTGCACAGATGTGAGTGATTTGGGAAAGTCATTTCACAAAAAAATGTCAGTCACATGAGGGTGCATCAATGTACATGTTTTGTCCACCCACCTTGGTGCAATGACTCGCCTTGTCCGGGGTGTAGGGGTGAGTCACACAATTGACAAGTGCATAATGAAGAAATGTGCATTTGATATCAGGGCAAAGGAACATACAGTATATAGTGCACATGTTGTGGCTTAAAAACTTATGACTGATCAATGTGTGACTTAATAAAATGGATGCTACCTTCAAATTAAAGAGACTGTACAATCAAAATTTGAAATGACAAAAGCTTTTCATTTCAGCAATTTATTCAAATCTTTACATTTCTTTCTCATATAAGCCGTTGAAAATAAAAGCATCTCAACATTAAAAACAAAACACTTAAATAACGAAAGTTCTTTTACATAAAACATTGCCTTTCTAATCAACGTAATAAAAATGAACCTTAATATTAATGAAAATTAAGATATAAACTTGTGGCACACAAATAACAAACATTACAGACCAAACATTATATTTGCATACAATTTTGGAAGCACCTTAATTGATAGAAACACCTAAATAGTAATGAAAGATATAGCTTAAAATATATGAGTCCATACTCAAATCTGTTAACTCTCTACATTCATAAAGTAATGAAATTTCAGTAACACCAACCATTCCTGCAAAATAGAAACTAAAGGAAAATTGAGTTGGAAGAGGTTGTTTTTTTACTTTGCAGATATCTTAAATTCATTATAGAATCCAATATCACTTGAAAACACTTTATACCACACTGACTACCAATTAACTACAAAGCAATTGTAAGGTCACTGTAATACCAACTATGGCAATAATGACATATGTACCATATCCTAAATATCAAGACCTGAAAATACCCATAAAGGACCCCTGCTGCTTAACATTTAATTGGAATGCAAGAGCAGCATTAAACTCTTTATTTGTTTACTCATATCTTATTAATATTCAATCATAATGTATCATGCAACTTAAAACTTTTGCATTATACAAAACCTCTAAAAACAGCATTGAACCATGACAGCATGATGAAGGAAGGAGATAATTTTATCCTGAGGATTTTTCTGGAAGAACTCGGCAATTGAGTTGTGGGGAGCGAGGAAAGCTCTTTGAAGGTTGTACAGGGGCAAGCAAGGAGAACGTGATGGATTGTGAGGGTGCAGTGGAAATTGTTACAGAGGGTGGCCTAAGGAGGAAAAGTGGGCCAGGAGTAGGTGCTGAGTGGGCGGGGTTGATGCCGAGATGGAAGAGGTCTGATTTAATCGTAAGCTGAAGAGAGGGGATAAGGTTTTAGTCCTATCAAAGAGGGTGGAGAAATCGGGGTACCTAATGAGGTTGTAAACAGGGTCCTGGGTGTTGGTGAGGACTCTAAAAGCATAGGAGAGGTAATCTTTCGACATCTAAGTAGAAAGGGGGGTTCGTTGGCTTCAACATGAAGGCTGGTGATTGGGGAGGTCCTGTAGGAACCCAAACAAAGCCCGAGGGCTTTATTTTGGATGGTGTTGACAAATGTAAACTTGCATAAAAGTACCTAATAAACAAATGTAAAATTGCATAAAAACTATAATTTACAGTGTAAGCACCATGAATATTAAGCTATCCCAGAACAGAACACATTTTCCATATTTTGTCACTCCATCTAGTGTAAACTTCCAGTCACAAATTAAAAAGTGATTAATTATTCAACAATAAATATACTGTCACTGTACTTATGAAAGGTGAGCGAGCAATAAATGGCACAAACTTGACAAAGCGCTAAATATTTTCTTACAATAAAACAATAAAATGGTATTTGCAACTTTAAGGTACATACAGTTTACAGCATGACAATATAAGATGCATGTAATTAACATGTTAGCAAGAACTTCACAATAACTTTTTACTGGTAATTTAATTAAATATAAGTTTCATGTTACTTCATTGAATTAAAAACTCCAATGTGAAGTCTGAATACTTTGATACCATGAAGTGTTGATGTAAATGATATACTGTACATACCTGAGGAAATTGGTGAGGAATAGGGTAGCAAGTACTTAAAATTATATATATAAATTTGTTATTACATCTTTTTAATAACAATTATAGACATGGCAAATTTGTCACCACTTACATCTTTTACACAATTATAGAAATGACAAATTTGTCACCACTTACATCTTTTTGCACACAATTATAGAAATGGCAAGTTTGTCATCACTTACATCTTTTTACACACAACTATAGAAATGGCAAGTTTGTCACCACTTACATCTTTTGACACACAATTATAGAAATTGCAAGTTTGTCACCACTTACAAAACATGTAACAATAATGGCATCACACAGTTTGCTTCAGTCATAGTTCATATTAAATGATTAGCTTTAAACTATCAAATGATGTTATTACTAATGTACATGCAAATATACCTATGTGTAAGAGGTTAAAATATGTTGTTTTGATCATATCATACCAAAATGTGTGATTTTAAGTAGAGCTGTGAACGTTTAGGGATTTTAGTAAACGTGTACACGCCAAAAAAGCGGCGTGTATCGTGTACACGAGTTTAGTACCGTAATTTTTGGAAATACACCAATTGCTCAAAAACTACAAGGCAAAGTAAAAAAAATCGTGCAAGCAGTATGGCAAAAGTACTGACTCCATTGCCCAAATAAACACTGATTTTTGTTTTCCAAATCGTAAAAAGTTTACTTCTACAGTATAAATTATCATTTTTATGGAAAATATGAATGGAAATTAAGTTTAGAAAGAACAGATAACTTCCTTTCAATGTCATTTACACTCAACATGGCATAACTTTTTTGTCCTATTCGCTACTGCTTTCAAAGTTCTTCTGTAAAAATCTTGCATACTAGGCCTATGATACCTCGCCGTAAAACATTTCAAAACTACGCCACCACCCTAAGAAGTTCTAAATATCAGTCCTCTCAAAAAAATGGCAGCCATCTTTTGCAACGCATGCAGAATTTCAGCTCTGTTAAAACCTTTTTCTGTTTGTTTATTATGCAATTTTTTCTTTCTTTCAAAATTTATTTGACTCAATTACAATTTTTCATTTTCATTTTTAACTTAAGCCTTGTGGCCTAACCTTAGGCCTATTGTTAGTTTCACTGTTTACTGCGCACATTCGCGGTGCATTTTACAAGTTAGATTACTAAGATTTCAGCGAAATCAAAGTGCATAATATCCCCATTCATTGGTGATTACTGCGCATTTGTGATTCGCACATTTAAAAAGGATTATGCTAATCGAGTTTAGTTTTTAAAAAGTCATTGATTGGAATTTTGTCAGCCGATGTGTGTGATTTGAATCATGACTTTCAATATTGATTTTCAACGGCAAGACTGACTATGAAAAACGATTACTCGCAATGAAGTATTTAGTAATCGTTTACAGATTTGCGAGCATGTAGCGTGTACACGCTGAACGGTCACAGCTCTAGTGTAGATACATCTTGAGCAGTAGAAAAATAGAATTGTTTTGATGCACAACAAATATTACTCTTGGTTTCTCAATCTTATGACTATGTTATCTCTTCATCTTCTTCGTTTTTGTGTAAAATCCACCAGTATTTGTAGTCATCATACCACAGACCTCAGTGGTGTAGTAGTTAGTGCTTTGTCCACTCAAGTACACGTCCCGGGATTTGAATCCCGGTGGGTCTGCAACCAGTGAGTTCACAACTGGTTATCAAAGGCCGTGGCCATCTTGATATAATATCCAGCACTAGATAATTTTGGGCGTTAAACCTTGCTATGCTATGCTATACTACGAGTACTGGCATATTCCAAAAATGTGTCAGCCGTCACAAAACCCACAGCGAGCATTTCCGTCAGCTTATTATGTCAAATGCAAACCCCACAACACCTGTCACATCTACAACATACGCTTTGAACACAAATATAAGTAAGCATTAATGTCTCATCCCTTAAGTTATAAAAATATCATATCCAGAAATAACATTATGTGAATTGACACTTGATCCTTAACTATTTATAACTAAATATAATGCAACAGAACAAAATATCTATATATACATATATACATACATATATACATATATATATATATATATATATATATATATATATTATATAAATAAAAAAAAAAAAAGATTTACAAACTCTGCAATTCACACACCACTTTAGGATAAATCATTGACTTGATAGGCAGGTTTTGACCATAAAGATATTATTTCCTTATTAGTATCTCCATGTTTAGACACAGTATTTTTGTAAGTAATAACCTTTTTTCGTGCTTCACTTTCTTTCCATTCAGTAATCACTTGTTGGGAATATAAGTCTTATTGGGAATTGCCTTCGGTTTGGATTGTTCCATCACCTTCCATGGACTGAGATTCTGGATCCTGGGTGTTCATATCCTGATGGGCATCTGTGTGTATAAGAAAATAACCAGAAATTAATTAACCACAATTCACTAATACCCAAATCTCATAGCTTCAGTGCTACTAGCAGAATATATATCCCACCCAACCAACTTTGGGGTAAGCTATTTATTTTGAAAACAGTGAAATGAAAGTATCCAATATCAGTTATTTCTTTGTTTATTATCCAGAGTGTAAAACTTGCTAGCTCTGTTCTATTTTTTGCACCATTTGTTTTCCCTTGTCACAATTATTTCAGTAATCTGTCTCACCATGGAGATACTATTCCAAATAGTATCTCCATGGTCTCATAAATGCTGTTGGTGTGTTGTTTGTAGCCATTCGAAATAAACAAACATTGCTAAGAAACCAGAGATCCAAAGGATTAGAGATAAACTTTGTTGAATGGTTGCAAAATGCCATTAAAATTTAAAGTTGCTATATTGGGTGGCAAAGAACACTAGAGGGAGAAATCTCACACAGTTCCAATGCTAACTTTGGATTAGAAGCAATTTTCTTTTATGGTATTATCATTCTGGAACATGTAATTTGTGTATATCCTGTTGCTTGTTAAAGTGTTAAGGTTTTTGCCTTAAGCTATACCCCACAATTACAATGACCAATGAAAAATTGTATTTGGCTCCGCCTGTGTAAATAATGAAGTCAACAACTCAACAATCTATGATCCTGTATCATCCTTGCTTTTATCAACACCCCAGCATCATACCAGGTTTGATTTAAATTCAACATGGGTTTGTGGAAATATAGTATGAGCATAAAAATAATTTCAGTTAGTCCTGCCTTCTTATTATTATTTATGACATCAGCACCACAAACAATAGGGATCATCTACAGATCACAACACATCCATATACCAAGTATGACATATATCCACTGCACAGTTCTTGAGATATTTACTGGCATAAATACATTAATGGTACATTTTTGGTACAGTACTGCTACTGTACTACTGAATGGTACAGACGGGTATTACCAAAGTACTGAGTACTTTTCAAAGTGACTACCCAACAGTGACAAATATGTAGTCCCATGGAATTGTACACCAAAATATTGTATACTTTGAAAATGCACATTATTATACTTAACAAAAACTAGAAATGTTAAGTTTAATAGTAAGTCTCACCTCCCATATATTTGTGATTTTCTCATTTTACAATTAGTAACAATACATGTTTTTATAAGTAACATATTACATAGATTATAAAAAAGTGTTAAGATTTTCATTATCATGGTTGGCAATTTGTAAGCATCGAGCCTGGTAATTTATTAATGCAAAACAATCCCCAACCATACATATCTGACCTGGCTAAAACTGTTCCAAAACACTTTTGATATGCAAATAACCTACTTGATATGCCCACTACACCTCATCATATAAGTAAGGACAACGCTCTTCACATATGATTGATTGTGTAAACAAAATCACCACGCACTTTAATATCAGTGATATCATAGATACAAATATTTTCATTGTTATACAAATCAGCTAATTAGTATGCACATACAGTACTGTAGTACAACTCTTAAATAATGCTCAACTGAACAGTACCAATGCCATCTACCACTGCACCATGTTATTATCTTATGTTAAATAATTTGTACGAAAGTCTATTGATATGCAAACAACCTACTTAATATCCTCAACCTTCAAGTGTAGACAATGCTCTTCACATATACGATCATTTGTGCAAACAAATTCCCCACATCCACTTTAATTTAAAAGATATCATAGATACAAATATTTTAATTGTTATGCAAATAAGCTTATTAGTAGCCGCGCATACAACCCTTCCCCCCCTTCCCCTCAATCATATTAAGTTACATGAATGTACACCATAGCTTAAAAGTTATGAGCTGACGACAACAGGATGATCCCTATGTCTCTTCATTCTGCTTTGCAGGTGAGATAAAACACTAGGGCCTATTACAATTGTTTGGCAAAGAAAAATAAATTTCTGCCCATTTGGCAAAAATTAATTTATGATTGTCTTGATTTTAAAATACTGCATAGGGAATACAACGGTTGGTAAACTTATACTGTTTTATGCCTTCATATAAACCACGAAATAAATTACTCATTTTGGACAAGTAAGAAGATGTTTTGTCTTGACATGTTTGATTTGAATAATCAGACCGCTAGCTTGATTTTAAAAAAGGGAGCAGGTGCTAGACTTGTTGAGGGCACACTAATGCATGCGCAAAGTGCCGCGTCTTTGGCATAGAGTCCTGGGCTCCTTAAGGCTCAACCCACTGCTGAAGAAGCTCTGGGATTTTAGCTATAATCATACCTCAGAATGAAACTATTCTGATTGATAAGGACCATTCATGAGCCAAACAGGACAATCGCTTACTATGCCATCATTCTGTGTTCTGTATCCATGTAAGGTATTTCATTTATGAGGTTAATTAGGAATATTAAATTTAAAAAATAAAAAAAAATATATATATTTTTTTTTTTTAATGTTTTTCTCATGAGTGGCAGGACGGACCCCAGGGGGAAGAGCGGGCCCACGGAGGGCATGGCGGCCGCCCTGTAAAGCAGCAAAGCTATGATAAACATGAGATAAACAACAACTGGGAGTACAGTAGACTACCGCTACTAGCCGAAGCTAGGTCTAGCCTAAGTTAATTTAATGTTAGTAGTTCTGCTACACAGTAACGTAAATTCAATTAGCCTAGGCTAAGGCTACTATTGTTAGGCTAGCCATGAGGAAAAGGACATCGGTTAACTTCGGTTCGAAATTTTAGTTTTTAATGAAAGGTGATAATGGCTAAAGCGATCATCTTCCGGTAAATGAAAAACTATATAATACTGAAACAATAAGTAATCGGACAATTTTTTTGTAAATAGGCCTAGATTGAATGATTCTACATACCTTTCTCTGGCTCCGGGATTGTTTCGGAGGCAACACAGTGCATGACTTAATTCGATACGGGTAGCTTTGCCTCCTTCATCTGAGCGCTTCCCAGCCGATAAAATGAATGAACACTGAACGTTAATGAATTTGAACGGCACCCAGTGTCCTAATAGTTTATCAAACGCATGTCCTTTTTGTCCTCGTTCAAATTCTGCTGCCATTTTCCTTTTCCGAAATTGCTGGCTTGTTATTAAAAACACATGGCAGTTCCCTACTTAGAACTGGCAGCAATCCAATTACGCAATGAATGGATTACGTACAAAGTAAGATAAGTTTTGCAACTTTAACCGAGCACGCAAAGATCATTGCACGTAAACAAAATATAATACCAAATATAATAATATATACACCATCATTTCAGCGACATTTTACACACATTTTGTTTTTCTTCTTAAAAATATAGAGTAACATAATAAGCAGAATATATGGAATGGATAGTATTTTTTTCGAGTAAAACCTTAGTATCTAACATCAATTTCCCGTTTTTATTTTGCGTATGAATGTACACTTCCAGTACTGCTAGTGAAGAGAGCTGGCTGGGGTGTTACGTAATTTGAAACAGGAAACCTTTCAGCGTGAAGTTCAGACTGTCTGGCTTTGGATTATATTACGTTGGGCAGCAGTTGTGGTTTTGTGTTAATGATTTAAGTAAAGGATATCGTATATCGGGGTTGGAAATTTAATCTCCCGACCAAAATGTAGAAAACGATCGGGTCTTGCGGGGTAAAGGCAATAGCATTAGAAGTTCGTAACTAGTACACATGTATGGTTAGCAATGTTTTTCTAGCAATTATGGTACATCTGGTTGTCAGGGATAACTTTTAGAAAGTGGGTCAATTAACCTTTCTGAGTTAGATGATTGACAGCTTGTTTTAACCAATCACCACACGAATTTGCCTGGCAGCAAAATCTGCATAACTTAGTGGGCAAAAATCCTAGGCAGTACTGGTACAATACAGCTAGCTAGCGGCACGCGCTATGCAGTCAATGCAATATACTACACAAACCAAATTTCTGCACACATACCAAGTGACGACCCCGGGGGGCTCAGTTACATATGTGAGGTATATGTATATGTGCCGCCCGAGCAGGTGCCTTAGAGTTTTTGTAGAGCAGGTATCAAAAAACCAAATTCTGGCATACTGCAGGTCTGAAAATGGCGTATTTTCATACTGCAAGTGTCAATTTTTTTTTTTTACTGCAGGTTTAAAAAAAATGCACATTTTCATAGTGTAGGTATACAAAATTGTTGCTCTCTTACTGCAGTTACCAAAAACATTCATACTGCAGGTATGGTTTTAAATCCCTGGGCGGCACATACCTACCACTGAAGTGTGAAACAGCAGCGTTCGGGGTGACGACAAGATGGTGAACGAAAATTGTGCATAAGAGCCCATTACGAGCTTTGTAAATACGATTCTCGTTACCCAGAACAGTTAGCAAATTGAATTTTGTTTATTTCTTTTGCTAAAATCTCGAACGATCCAGGGAAATACAATAAATGAATCAATACTTATGGGCAGGCCATTGAACATGTAAATGTCAATGCATTGGTTGTAAACGGTTGTGGATTTAAGGTTTGTTTGCCCCACCTAGTTACTGCATTGCTATGGTGGGTGTGGCTTATTTTGTATTTCAGGTACAAATGTATCCGATGCAAGATGTTGAAATTTGTTGTCTGACCAATATCTTTAATCCTTCTGTTGAATAGAGCTGGAACATTAATTATGCTTGTACATCATATTTACGTTGATAATTTACCAATTTGGTTGATGGAAAGTATTTTAGTGACCCATTTTGGTTGCCAAAAACCATCAGATAGACACAAAGGCACACACTCAGAGAGCAAGTGAAAACATGCAGATATGAACATTAGATTATAACATTTTCTGGCAACCATGTTTGGAGGATAAAATTTAAAATATTTCTGCTAACTCTTGCTTTGGTTTCAGAATATCTATCCCACCTCTCTTCCTCTCTGTCCTAACTCAAGCACCTTAGTTTTTAAGACCCTCTTGGCACATTTGACCCTGAATGTTGTGGCGCAGGTAAACATCAACAAACCAATCCATTTAAGTATTGATTTTTGAGAAAATGCAAGTCATAAAGTCATTTGAAAAAGTCTAGGCTAATTCTTAGTAAATTGACATATACTTATTCCTTCTAAATTATCTCGAGCAAAATGTGAAAAAATGTACTACGATTTTAGAAAACATATAATGCTATTAAGAATATGGTTAGCTATGTCTCTTTTGTGACCTTTAGAAAGTTGGTCAATTATTTTTCCCTCCAAATTATCTCAAGAAATAAGTACTAAGTTGTAGATCAATTTCAAGGAAACATTTAATCGTATTAAAATGTGTTGGGAACAATACTATTTTTTGTGTCAAGGACATTTCTGACTACCATTTTGGTTGTCAGAATCCATGTGGGGACATAATGTATACGCACTTTCATAAAGTGATTATATCAGTACATTTCACTGTGTGAGTGAGAACTTAAACATATATGAATGCTAGGAAAGTATATTTTCTAGCATACCGTTTAGATGATTAAAATGTAAAACATATTTCTGTTGATTCTTTCACTTGAGTTTTATCATTTCTAAGTATTGATTTTTAAGGAAATACAAGTTCACAAAGTCAGATGAAAAAGTCTCGGCTATTTCACAGTAACTTGCCATCTATTTATAATTGAAATTCCTTTCAAATTATCTCAAGAAAAATAGCTAAAGGTACAAAAATTATTGGAAGCATTTGTGATGCTATCAAAAATGTATGGTTAGCTGCTTTTCTTGTGAGCTTCATCCGTTAGTTATAGAGGCAATTATCAGAAAGTTGGTCAATTGTTTTTTCTTTCAAATTATCTCAAGAAATAAGTACTAAATTGTAGATCAATATCAAGAAAACATTTAATCTTATTAAAATGTGTAGGGAATAATGTTGTTTTTTGTGTTAAGTACAATTCCCAGGGAATAGGCAGTCTGGGTGCATGCCTATTAATGGGAGCACAATTGTTCCTAAAAATGGGAACATTTTGCTACAGAGAAGCTGCCACCTTGTGATATTTCCCATAATTTTTTTGCTATCCTAATGTTAAAGCCTCATGCAATGTATTTCAAATTTAAAATACATCTGGGTAAAACATCTTTGCTAAGGGAAAGTTAAAATTCATGAAAATTTCATTACTGTCATTGCTAAAACTATTCCACTCCCATTTGCTATGTTCACCATGCTGTTTTCGAAATACTAGAAATGATAGAGCTTGGTTTTTAGGTACGAAACAGCCATTTTGAAAATTCAAATGTTTTTCAACATATTTTTTTTTGGTTCCCATGCGAAGCATTATGTGAACCTATGTAATGGCGATTACGTCCGTCCCGCCATCCACAGATTTGTCCTGCGATTTCCTCAGAAATGCTAAAGTTTTTTGAGAATTTCTCGAAAATGTTAGTTTCTTTAGAGTTCCTCAGAAAAAGGTTAAAGTTTCTTCAGATATCCTTATAAGAGGTTAGAATTTCCTTATAAAATTTTAAAGTTTTTTAAAGATACTTAATACAGGATTGAAGACTAGTTTCCTTAAAAAGACTACAAAACATTTGATATTCTAGAAGAAGATAACTGTAAAATGATATAATTTTCCAATATTCTTCAGAGATCCTCAAATCTCTTTTGTAGCACTTGAGATTTAAAATCCTTAAAAATTTTCAAAATATTTGGGCACCAACAGTTGTATCAGGCATGATTATTAAACTCCACCTTTATTATTGTGGTCATTTGCATAAAGTTGCTACAGTATATGATCTGACCACCAGACTTTTTTTATTTAGTATGCTTAGTCAGAGAGTGTGACAGGATGTGATTGCATATTGACATAGGGAGGGATGCCATGTGGGACATGGATGGGGGCCCATGACGGACATATGATATAATATTTACCATGTTGTATACACCAAGGGCTATATCAGGCATAATTATTTGACTCCACCTTTTTTTCTTATTCAACAACTCATTTGCATATAAGTTATTATATGAACTGACACTGTCATACATAGTATGCTCAATTAGGGACTGATAGCTAGGATGAGATTTCTTATGGAGCCTATAGGATGTCATGTGAGACATAGGGTGAGATGCCATATGGGATGCCATGTGGGACATGGGGTGGGATGCCATGTGGAACAGGATGGAATGCCATGTAGGATATATGGTGGAATGCCATGCAGGACAGGGTGGAATGCCATGGGATGGAATGTCATGTGGGACATGGGATGGTATGGGATGTCATGTGGGACATGGCATCCCACCCTATTTCAACAAGTCATTTGCATATAAGTTATTATATGAACAGACACTTTCATACATAGTATGCTCAAGCAGGGACTGTGATAGCTAAGATGAAACTTCTTATGGAGGCTATGGAATGTCATGTGGGACATGGGGTGGGGATGCCATGTGGGACATCGGGTGGGATGCCATGTGGAACAGGGTAGAATGCCATGTGGGACATGGTGGGATGCCACAAGTAACACAGTGTGACTTAGGTTGGGATGCCATGTGTGACATAAGGTAGGATGCCATATGTGACATAAGGCAGGATCCCATGTGTGACATAAGGTAGGAGGCTATGTGGGACATAGGATAGGAGGCCATGGGGACATGGAATGTGATGCCATGTGGGACATAAAGTCAGATGTCATTAGGACATTGGGAGGGATACCATGTGGAAAATATGGTGGGATGCCATGTGGGACATCAGGTGGAAAGCCACTGATGCAGAACACAGGGAGGGATGCCATGTGGGACATAGGAAGGGATGTTATGTGGTACATATGGTTGGATTAATGTGGGACATACATGTAGAATGGGATCCATTTGGGTCATAGCTTGGGATGCCATGTGGGACATATGGTGGAATGCCAAGTGGGACATATGGTGGAATGCCGTGTGAGACACTGTATAGTGGAATGCCATGTGGGAGATATGGTGGAATGCCATGTGGGACAAGGCATGGGATGTCATGTAGGACATGAGGTGGGATGTCATTTGGGACATGGGATGTGGCACATAGGGTGGAATGCCATGTGGGACATAGGGTGGAATGCCATGTGAGACATAGGGTGGAATGCCATGTGGGACATATGATGAAATGCTAGTGGGACATGGGATGTCATATGGGACATGGGGTGGGATGCCATGTGAGAGATATGGTAGAATGCCATGTGGGACATGGGATGGGATGTCATGTGGGACATGGGGTGGGATGCCATGTGGGACATGGGGTGGGATACCATGTGGGACATGGGATGGGATGCCATGTGGGACATGGGGTGGGATGCCATGTGGGACATGGGGTGGGATGCCATGTGGGACATGGGATGCCATGTGGGACTTAGTGTGAGATGCCATTTTTATAATTGGCTGGGTCATATGATATGGGTGTCAATTTGCATGGGCATGCGAACCATGACAGGATTTACCGTTCTAGTTAATATTTTAAATAAATAAATTAGAAGTTATGACATTTTATCTTAACATCTGAACAATCTGGCTGTGTGACTTCAAAATTCTTGTGTGTTGTACATGTTCCTGTTATGCGAGGGGAAAATTATCTATTTTGAGATGTCAAAGAGTGTATACTCTGTGGACAAGATTTCATGTTTTGACTTTAGCTGCAATATCAAATCCCCTTGTTCAGCACATTGAGATTAACAATACACAAAATTAGGTTATGAAAAGCAGTGTGACTCAGTTTGGTTTCTGAAAACAATATGGATGCTAGATTTAGCGTTATATCTTTTGACATTCATATTTAGAGGATAAAATTTGAATGCATTTTACCTTCAGTGTCAAGCTTTTGATTTTTTGAGATAATAGAAATAAAACGTATATTGAAATTCACAGAATATTTTCACCCATGGGCAGAATTTGCCTAGGGAAAGTGTGTGTGTGTGGGAGCAGGAAAAGTCACAATTTTTTTTTTAAATCACCATACAACAGATAGAAAAAGTAGAGGCAAAATTTCCTCTGTTCCCTTGTATTACTACCATTGTTTTGATATATTCAAAAATGTATCTCTCCTAAAATTCTCTTGATTAGAAAGTAATAAATATTGGTTAGAAATTGGGGCCTTAAAAATATACTAGTAGCACTGTTTGCTCAATGAGGCACATCCGTTTGTGAAGCTTTCAGAAAGTAGGTTAATTCGTCCCTCTTTTGAGACAGAGTGGTAAATGTGCAAAAGTGGTTTCCGATTTGACATAGTGTCGAATGTACAATTCTGGGGTCTAGCTACGGTGGGCGGCGCTGGGAAGACCTGCCCAGGACTCACAATTCCCGCCCAGGACTCGCAATTCCCGCCCGGCACTTGGCTCTAAGATTCACTCTTTCGCCCGACACTCAAAAGTTCAATTAAGGTAAAGTTAATCAATTAAGTGTTTAAACAGATCTCCTTTTAATATCGCTCTATTTATATCTCAGCTGATTTACACACATAACATAATATACATTATGCGCAATAAAGTCCGATCAAAACAACTGAGCTATATAGGAATTTAACACAATTGAACATACATATTATCATAAAATCACACATACATGTCACCTACATAAACATACTCACATGCACACACTTCAGGTTTATGTTTTAATCCTTCTGAATTACTGCTGGCAGCTTGCCAAGTCCGTTACTTACCATACAAACAAACTTTAACAAAGTAAATATCACACCCTCAAGGGCCAAGGTGTGCTTACAGACCGGTCCAAATGTAAGTAACCAATCACATTTATAACTCATATGCACTTAACATTATATGGACTGATCTATATTCTTGGGATTTGTGGGTGGTTTAATATTGACAAAAGTTGTTGCGTAGTTCATAGGAACATGTGCCACTATAGTTAACTTGAAATAATCATAATAATGTATGGATTTTGTTAAATGATACTGGGATGAAAATAAAAGTGGTAAAAAGTTTGGCAAGATCAATAACAATGGGAATTGAGAGAAGAGTTTCTGGTATATGTTTGTACTTTTTTTGGGGTAAGGAGGGGGAAGGAGGGCACTTTGACAGTTGAATATCCATTGTAGTTTCTAGTCTCATTGTACATAAAATATTTCACAAATCCTTCTAGCATTCGAAGAAAAAAAAAAAAAAATTGTTGACAATTTGCCAATAGAAGTGGACTAAATTTGACATGTTCTTTATGGGAGGGGGGTCTAGTAGGTCATCCTGGGAACCCCACTGATTGTCACTGGAGCCCGGCACTCAAACTTGTCTAGCTAGAACCCTGGTGCAAATAGCAATGTTTAATTGTGACATAGTGACGAATGTGCAAGTAGCAATGTTTGATTGTGACATAGTGATGAATGTGCAATTAACAATGTTTAATTGTGACATAGTGACAAATGTGCAATTAGCAATGTTTAATTGTAACATAGTGACGAATGTGCAAGTAGCAATGTTTGATTGTGACATAGTGATGAATGTGCAATTAACAATGTTTAATTGTGACATAGTGTCGAATGTGCAATTAGCAATGTTTAATTGTGACATAGTGACGAATGTGCAATTAACAATGCTTAATTGTGACATAGTGACGAATGTGCAATTAACAACGTTTAATTGTGACATAGTGAAGAATGTGCAATTAGCAATGTTTAATTGTGACATAGTGATGAATGTGCATTTAGCAATATTTCATTGTGACTGAATATGATTTACAAGTATTTGCTTTAGTCTTTGTGTCATTTATTGATTAGTTACAGTTGAAACCATTTATTACTTATAGAAAACAAGGAAAATAAACATATAAATGATGATAATATGCATTTAAAGACATTTGCCACTATGTCAAAGTGAGAAACCTGAGATAACTGAATGAGGAAAGGGTAACTGAATGAGGAAATAATCAATTGCATTTGTTCATCACATTTGGATGGTTAATTTGTTTATTGAGATGATGGCAAGTTTTTATATAATAACCCACTTTGGGTGTCTGGAACCAACTGTGTGGCACCATCTACTGTATGTTCACAAAGTACAGCTACCTGAATGAGGAAGAAATTACTGAGTGCACAAGGGATAACTGAACGAGGAAAAGATAAGCGAATGAGGAATCAATCAATTGCACTTATTCATCACATTTGGATGGTCAATTTGTGTATTTGAATGATGGAAAGTGTTTGTAACCCACTTCCATTGTCTGTGATCAACTTGTGTGGCGGCATCTAAATTGACAGTTATGTACAGATGCAGAGAGGTAATATTTGCTGTCTAGTACAGTTGCCCAAAGAATCTTGATGCATTAAAAGTGAATCTTGACCTGATTGAAAACAGTTGTTGGGTTTTACTTTGAGGAGGAAAGGATAACTGAATGAGGAAGGGATAACTGAATGAAGAAGGGATAACTGATTGAGGAAGAGATAGCTGAGTGGGGAAGAAATAGCTGATTGTGGGAGAGTCTTAATTGAATGATGAAGAAACAACTCAATCAAGATGAAACAACTCAATCAAGACCAAATCTGTTTAAAAAGTAACAAGTTCAGAGTTTTATTCACCAAGTTTTATAGTTAGTCTATGGTATAGGGTGTTGTTATACAAGGCTGATTTTGTTTCACATTCTATGATATTTTTTTGTGATAACTTCTGAAAAACCTATTTTAAATATTAATCTGTGATTTTTATTTCTGTAATATGTCCAATATGTCTAACAAACATCTCATGCCCCCCTCCCCCCCTTACAGATATATTAGCTTGCAGGAAGCTTTATTTTTATGCTAGCTTGCGCAAGCTAATGTTAGCTTGCGCAAACTAGCATTTTTTCTAAATACTAACTTGCAGCACGCTTGGCGCAAGCTTGCAGCATGCTTGTGCAAGCTCGCAGATTGCTTGTGCAAGCTCGCAACATGCTTGCAAAAGCTTGCAGCACGCTTGTGCAAGCGTGCAGCATGCTTGTGCAAGCTTGCAGCGTGCTTGCACAAGCTTGCAGCATGCTTACGCCAGCTAAAAATTGTTAGCTTGTTGCAAGCGTGTTGCAAGCGTGCTGCAAGCATGCTGCAAGCATGCCGCAAGCGTGCCGCAAGCATGCTGCAAGCGTGCTGCAAGCTAAAATTTCTGTAAGGGCTTATACCAAATTTCCAGGTTTGACACCAAATGTCATAATAATTAATTCAGCTACTAAAATCTTTCCTTGTTTATTTTTTAAAGGCCATATTTGAAAGATTTAACATGTATAAATCCTTTATGAAAATCCTGCTTATAAGCTCATAGTTTGGCTGTTGCATCGTATTTTGGGGGTTTGTCTCTCTTAAAAATGTGATACATAGCCTGCTCCTAGATTTTGGAAGCGCTTTGAGTACAAAAATGAGAAAGGTCAGTAAATGACATGCCAAGTAGCATTTGTCATTAACATTAATGTATCTGTAACGTTCAAATTCTGTCCAATATATGCAATACAGAAAGAAATAAAAGCAGCAATGATTGCATTCACTTCATCCCTCATTCTGGAGATTTTTCGATCAGGAGCTTGAACTGGACCGTTGGATTTTAAATTAATTTGAAAGTTTTGCAAACTCATGTTGTTTTCTCCAAAAGATTTCGTTGTGTCAGAATTCCTCTAAAAAGAATCCAAACTTAATTTATCTATTGTGAGCATGTGACCAAAATTTCAATTCTGCTGTGATTTTTCATCATAGAGCGCGGTTGTTGTAGTAACGTAATTGATTCAAATACCGCGTGAGATATTTGTGCTTTCACATCTATTGGTTTTATAGAGTATATTGAAGCTTTTATAGGTTGCAATCGAGCGCTAAATTATGAAGACATGAGATTTTGAGTTAAGGTTATAGAGAATGGTTGTACTGTGGTGTTTTATGTACAGTAGTGTTAAGAAATTTAAATTGTTAATGTATAGTTTTAAGTGGATAGTATTATAAATTTTTGCCAAATGAAAAATGTCGTCACCCATTTGACTATCCTCTCCTTACTTATTTATGAAGCAAATCCTTATAGGCCAACCAAAATGTATGATATCATGTTCAACGTGTTTAATTTATCCACCAACAAAAAATACATATTACATTGCAATTTCAAATTTAACATGCCAATACTGTGCCCCGGCATGTAGGACATTGCTACTGGCAGCGCCCTCACTCAATATTTCTTGAATAATGTACACGCTGTGTCCGCTTAAACCATTCCCAAAATAAATTCCGTATGTACAGTGTATGTATAATCGCACACTGTATGTATGGAGTGTGGGGGCAGTAATGCGTACATTTTTGGTGGCCTTGAGATGTCTGATTCTCTAACATGTGGAAAAACTGAACATCGCTGATGTAAGAGCACAAATCTTTCATGAGTAAGGCAAGTATAGCTTTTGTTGCAAAGTGACATCAAAACTTTAAGTTGAAAAATTATTCATAGTTTTAAAGACTTTCAATTTAATCAAACAAATATAAAGAATTTTAAGATTTCGTTTTGTCTCTGTATTCATATTACACAACTTGTACATACCAAAAAAATTCCATGATAATTGTTTGACTAAACATCACTTGATAAGTAAACGTGCTATTTTTTTTCAAAAGTAAAAGAGTACTCAGAATTCTATGGTCATATTAGATCAAGGAAAGGAATGTAAAAAATTATAATAATGTATCATCATTCATACACCCAGGGAATTGCTTACAACACAAATTGTAAAGTAAAGAAATCTTCTTTAAAGTTTCACAATGTAAATAGTACTCATAATTTTATTCTCATTTTGGCAAATACAAAAAACATTTGTTGCTGTCTACAGACAATGCAGTTCTTTTACCATTTAGTGATTTAGCCCTGCAGTCACAATTTTACTCTTAATTACCGCACACTCGTATTTCTACTACAACATGAATAATGATCTTAAAACTTCTCAGTGTTGATATCTAAGTGCCCTGGGCTTATATTCTTTTTTTTATCTTCTGGCCAACAGAACCATATTTTCCACAAAGTATACTTCTATTTATATTTTCTGGAAAGAGTTCATTTTGAACCTTTGGGTATGACTGTGGCTATAGACTTCAAAGGAGCACCAACAAGTGAAGTTGATTATTCTGGAGTTCCTTAATCAGATGCTTTGTTTACACTTGCAGCCATATGGAATCATGAATAGATTCAACCAATCATGACTTGAGTTGTTATGTGCATGTTTCTCACTAACTATACTTCTCTTACAGTAATATTAGCTTGCAGCATGCTTGTGACAAGCTAACAAGTTTTAGCTTCCGCAAGCATGCTGTGAGCTTGCAGCTAGCCATGCTGCAAACTAGTATTTAAAACAAATTAGCTTGTGCAAGCTAGCAAAAACCTTGTGCAAGCTAGTAAAACTTTCTGCAAGCTAGCAAATATTTTATGCTAGCTTGTGCATGCTAACTAGCTAGTATGTGTTCCAAATACTTGCAGCTGCAAGCATGCTGCAAGTTAAAATTTATGTTAGTGTTGTATTGATGGTTAAGCAGATCTCGTAACCATAAGGGGTGATTTGTCTGTATGATAAAACTCATATAAATGAGGAAAACATTACCCTGGATTTTCAGTCAATGTAATTGCTCTCACTTACAATAAAAGTAAGCTTGCTGTGAGAGTGTGCTACATTAGAAAATGCCCTTGCAAGCTTGCACAAACATGTTGGACACTTGCAAGCAAGCGTAGAATAAAAACCCATGCAATTAGCTTTTACATACTTACATGATGGATGTGCATATAGATTTTAAACCTACACAAGCTTGTACAAGCTTACATAATAGGCATGCATGCATAGAAATGAAACCATACAAGCTTGCACATGCTTACATGATGGGCATGCATAGAATTGAAACCTATGTAAATGGTACAAGCATGCCACAAGCATGCCCACACTCAATTTATCAGGCTTTTAGTAGAATAGTGAGCTGATTACATAATATATTTATAAATATGAATGACTGTTGTTGACCACATGAAGAGAATATGATAGCTCTTGTGAGAAAACTTCAGAACTGATTAGTATTCTGCGTTTAGTTAATTAATTTACATTTCTTTTTCTGTTCGATTACAGGTAACGCATATCGCATTTGCTCTGATGAGAGCACATGGATGCCAGTGGTTGATACAACAAATTGTTCAAGCAAACAACTTGAGGCACTGAGGGTATGTACCATTGGCAGGATTTTAGGGAGCACCTAGTAATTTTGTATGGTGAATTTGTGTATCTTAGTGCCAAAATTTGACTGAAATGTTTTTGTGGGAATTCCCCCCACCCCTTTAATTATTTTTGAGCGGGAATTTAATAATATGTGCGGGAATCCCCTACCTGTGGACTGTTACCTTGTCGTGGTGGGTAGCCTTGTGTGTTTCCTTGAGCAATGCCAGCAGGGATTGAAATCCCTTGCATGTCCAACCATGCCGGACTTGTCTAAGGGGAGAAGCTTGACTAATTACAGTCCCTGGTGCTCCAGGTTGGGGGTTGGGCGTAAGTTAACAGCCCTGCCCCGTAAAAAAACTTAATGTTACAGAAACGGAAAATGCTGAAAATGATACAACCAAAACTGTGGAAACTGCTGTGGATGACGTGGACATGCAGACTGACTGCTGTAGACAGACCCCCGTGGTGTGGTGGTTAGTGCTTTGTCCTATCACCTGCATGTCCCAGGTTCGAATCCCGGTGGGTATGTAACCAGTGAGTTCACATTGGTTATCAAAGGCTGTGGCTGTCTTGATATAGTGTCCAGTACTGGATGCTTTTGGGAAGTTAAACCTTGCTATGCTATGCGATGATGCTTTGGGTCAAAACCTGTGGGAAGCATAAAGGCTGATGGGATCTACAGTGGCCCCTAAAAAACGAACCAGTTTAGGATGCTGGAATGTAAGGACCATGGCAGAGTCAAGAAAAACTGCGTAAGTAGCCAATGAGATGAGAAAGTACGGAATTGAAGTACTTGGAATTAGCAAGAGCCAGTGGAAGGGAATGGGCTCAGTAACACTGCAAAGTGGTCAGCCTTGTTTATGTAGGCGATGAAGAGTTATTACAAGGAGCAGCTATAATGATGAGTGCAAGAGGAAAGAGAGCCCTGATGCAGTGGACGCTGGTCAGCGATAGGATAATAATGGCAAGGTTCAACCCGAAGCACAAAAAGCTTACAATATTACAAGCATATGCACCAACGAATGATGCGAATGATGAAGATAAAGATGATTTTTACAACCAGCTGCAGGACACACTAGCAAGCTGCAACAAACATGACATGATTGTAGTTATGGGTGACTTAAACGTTAAGGTGGGGAGTGATAACATGAACATGGATGAAGTAGGGAGACACTGGTGTTGGGGTCATGAATGACAACAGGGAGAGAATATGCGACTTCTGCAGCGCCAAGGGATTTAGCTATCACTGGAACGATATTTCCGAACAAAGAAATCCACAAAGTGACTGGGAGATCACCAGATGGGAGGATGTTAAATCAGATTGACCATGTTATGGTGAATTGTCCCATGAGAACATCAATACTGGACACAAGAGTTATGAGAGGAGCTGTACACTGATCATTATCTTGTCAGAACTAGTATAAGGCTAAAGCTTTTTACCCCCACCTAAAAATGGTAATGTCAACCCCTCTTTTTTAATGCATTTGCTGTGATTGTCTACTAAAAGATATGCAAATTTGACTCCCTTGATTTTGTTATATACCCCCAATTATTTTACCCTGGCCATGCTGCTGTTTGTACAACATGAGATAAATCCCCTTTTGGTACAGCAGGAGCAATTTAGGCCTGCAGTAGCCTAATTTAGTGACCATTTAAAGGTTGTGCAATTTTGCACACTTGTTTAGATTTATCGGGGTATTTTCCTAAAATTTAGGTGCTTTTAAGATATTTTATCTTGTAATTAAGATTATAGTTTATTTTAAAAAAAAGGTAAGAACTACATTTTTTAAACTGTTGATGATTTATTCTAAAAAGGTTCAAGGTACTATTTTTTAAGAATTTGTATGTACATTTTAAAGAATACTCCCTTTACATGTGGCTAATGAAAAATATATAGTGGTATGTACATTCTGATCAAATAACGGAAGAAATTAAATTATGCATGAGCAACATGCTTGGGGAGATATTTGGGGGCTTGAGGAGATATTTGGCACATCCTCTCTTTATTCTTTGTAATATTTAAATTAAAAATGCAGTTTTTCACTTTAGTATACATTTTTAGCTATTAATCATTTTATCCTGCTTGTCACACCCCACCTAGCCTGCTGTAAGCTTTGTTTGTTTCTGTTTTGGGAAAAGAACAAAAAAAAAACAGAAATATCCCCAGTCAGCTTCTCTCAAAAACTACTGTTCTTTTAAGAATGTAAAGTTCTCAGAATGTCTTCAGACACTATTGGGTTGTTTTTGTTGAAAGCTTTTGCTTTGCAGAGTTATAACAGAATGTCTGCATATAATGCAAAGAATTATGAGAAACCATTTTCAAATGAATTTCTCTCATAACCTTGATTTCATTCACCTTTGCATGTGAACTTGATTTCAAACCATTTGGTCAGATAATCTCTCCATTAAACTCTCTCCATCAATTTTACCACTGAATTATTCTCTCCCGTTGTTCAGGTTCTTTAGATTACCGATATATTATAAAGCAAAATTTTGCGAACAAATAAAGACTTACGATAAACCATTTTGAACTCAAAATGATTCGTTTTAGCCATTGAACTTCAAACAAGTGCGCAAACATGCACACTGAAAAATTTGTTCACATCAAATGTTATCATAAACAGCATGTGGTTGAAAGTGCAGGTTTTTTTTTTTTAATTACCTTTGCTAGATTTGCAAGAAAAAAGATAATCTTTGCATCTTGTGTATAATCTAAATAATGTTTAATGGAAGTCGGGGTTAAAATAGAGGTTCATTTGAACGTACCTTCAGGCTGTTCAGTTACAGAACGTTTTCAGCTTATAGATGATGTATCATCAAATTGTCCATCCATTATCTGTAACTTCAATCATTAGAAGTTGCCTGCAGCTAAGCTGGTTGTGCTATGGGTGTGAAAAATATATGCAGCCCAAATTGAGAAAATAAGATCTGTATGCAGCTAAGTTAGTTGTGCTATGGGTGTGTAAAATATATGCAGAATGAATTAAGAAAATAATATCTATGTTGTGAGGATTTTGAACCATGGTTTTATGCCAATTTTTTTAATTTGTATTCAGGAGAGGCAAGTAGAGAAATATTTCCTTTTTTTAATATCCATTAATGGCTGTAAGAGATTTTAGTTGGGAAGAGCAAAACATGATGGGGGGTGGGGGGAGGAACCCAACATTTAAAAAAATGTTATACATTTCCTTGACAACTTGTGTACGAGAGCGACGTGACAACTGCTTCTATTCTCTTATACTATTTTCGCTCCATTTTCTCTCCAATTTGCACCATTTTGTTTTATAACTTCATTTTCGAATTTTTTTCTCGGTGGATGGGCTATTATTCTCGGTGAGATCGTTTCTTTTCTTTTTTTCTATTATATTTTCCCTCGTTCTGACCCGACTTTTCACGCCCTTCGTTACTAATACAGCGGTCCCCATATAGTGGTTCCGCGATTTTTTTTCTAGCTGCCTCGGGTCTCTCGGCCCTTGGTTTTTTCTTTCATAATGACGAAGCGCCTATGCAGTGACCTTGACTTTGACCCCCCCTCCCCCGTGACCCACCTGCTACCATCATTGACCATTCTACAACCCCAATCCCAAAAATCCTTATTATCCATGCCACCAACAAGCAGGAAAGCTTTAAAAATGTTTCTCCTTTCCTTATCCATAAAGCCCTCTTTGGCCTTGTCGGTACCCTCCCCAAAGTCTCTACCCTTAGATCCGGTGATCTCCTGGTGCACTGCACCAGGGACACACAAGCCACCACCCTCCTTTCCACCAAAACCCTATCCAACTCTGGTATCGACATCACAATCACCCCCCATCGTTCCCTAAACTCCAGCAAAGGCGTCATACGCACCCGCGATCTTGCGTACATGACCGATGACGACCTCCAAATGGAACTAGCAAACCAACATGTAACTGAAGCCCGTCGTCTCGTTCTAAGAGACACGGAGCTGAAACTCCCACCAACACCATATTTCTTACCTTCGCAACACCAACTCTCCCCTCCCACATCATTTCCGGCTATCTGAGAATCCAGGTCGCCCCTTACATTCCTAACCCTTTACGTTGCTATAATTGTCAGAGGTATGGCCACGGGAAAAACTCCTGTCACAGGCAAGCGCGCTGTGGTAACTGCGGAGCCCCGGACCATGACAACACCTCCTGCACCAACCCCCCACTCTGCACAAATTGTGACGGTAAACACCCAGCAAACCATCCCTCCTTCTCGAAAGACTGTCCCACCTGGCTTCAGGAAAAACAAATAACAAAACTTAAAACCCTTAACCCCAACATAACCTACCCAGAGGCCAGGAAACAATTCCTCGCTTCTCTTAACTCCAAGCCTTCCTACTCAAACATAGTCTCCTCTAACTCTAATTCCGCCCTCCCAAACACAACTAACACAACAAAAACTAACTCCCATGCCCAAACCGACCTCACCTGGCTCTTCTTACCTAGTCCTAAGCCCATCACCATTTCCAACAACCCAATCACACCCAATACCCACACCACCTCCACCACCACTTCTCTCCTCAACCTCCCTTCCTACTCTAAAGCCCCCACCGCCCCCTACACCAACACCACTAATACCTTCATACATCAAGCTAAAACCAGCCAAGCAAACAATCAACAAACCAACAAACAACCAACCAAAATACAACCAATCAACAAACAACCAATCAACAAACAACCAATCAACAAACAACCCACCACCCAAACCCACACTGAAGAGAGTATGGATTGTTCGATTGCCGAACACACCGATCATACTTCTCGTCCAATTTTCAAAAACAATCGCTCCCAAAGAAACAGATCCAAAGAAAAAACAAGCCAACTCGGACCCAACAGATCTTCCTCCAGATAACCCCCCGCCTCCTTATGGCATACACCACAAACAATTACAATAACACCCACAACATCATACAATGGAACATTAGGAGCCTAAAGGCCAATTCTGAAGAAATTGACCTTCTGGCCTCCACCTTCAACCCGGTCGTCTTCTGCCTACAAGAAACTTTCTTAAAAACAACCGACCATTACTCCCTCAACAACTTTGCTTGCTATCACAAACATCAAGTGGATGCTGACAGGGCCTGTGGTGGCGTCTCCATTCTCGTTAGACACGATATCCCACACAGCCCTGTTCGTGTGCACACCGACCTTCAGGCCATCTGTATTTCTATCTCCCTCCACAAAACTTTCACTCTCTGCAATATCTATCTCCCTCCCAACACCAACATTCAACCAACCAGCCTTAACAACCTCATCTCTCAGCTTCCCACCCCCTTCATCCTTCTTGGTGACGTCAACGCTCACAACCCTCTGTGGGGCTCTGATACTATAAGAAAACGAAATATACGCCTCTTAAGATTCACTTCTTTATTGCTTGGATGGCGTGGGGGTTAAACTGCCCAACATCTTATTAAACATAGATAGCGAAAACTCTTCATAAAAGCATTAACAAAAGGAGTGTGTGGTAACAAAGAGAATAAGCCTAGTTGAAATTCCTAACTACAGAACTGAAGTATGATAAAGAATGCTGTTAGAAAGCTGGTATGTAAATAAACTAGAACTCCCGCTTAACTGAAAACCCTTGACCTTAAAACTTAAGACCAATCAAATACAAGAATAAAGTTAGTTTTATAACTCTCTAGATAAATTAAATAATCACTCTTACAATACCACCACCCCTAGAGGCAAGTTCATCGAAAACGCTCTTCGTCAGCACAGCCTGTTCTTACTGAACACTAACTCCCCGACCTACCTTCATCCTGCCACAGGCTCTCTCACCTGTATTGACCTGTATTGACCTGTCTATCTGTTCCCCTAACCTCCTCCCTGATTTTAGTTGAAGAGTCACTGCTGACCTCTGTGGTAGTGATCATTACCCTCTTCTTATACACTCCAATCTTCAAATCCCCACTGAGCACACCCCCAATTGGAACCTCGACAAGGCTGACTGGTCCTTTTTTGAAACCCTCTGTGACTCACACCTCTCCCCCCATCTTCTCGAGGATGAGGATCCCATGTCTAACTTCAGTAATATCCTTATCAAGATTGCCACCTGCTCAATTCCCAAAACCTCCAAACCCCAAATCATCCCCCAACCCTGGTTCTCGGATGACTGCAAAACCGCCATCAAGAACAGGAAAAGAGCCCTCAGGAACTTTAAAACTAACCCGACCACCCATAACCTTAACCTCTTTCGCATCAGCCGTGCCAAGGCCAGACGCACTATCAAGGACAGTAAAACCAACACTTGGAACAACTTTATCTCTTCTCTCACCACCAACACCCCCACTAAGAAGATTTGGAGAATGGTTAACAGCTTCCACGGCAGAGTAGGCAAATCTTCCATCTCCCATCTCTCTTGGAATGGAGACCTTCTCACCGCAAAAAGGACATCGTTGACCACCTCGCGCCTCTTTCAGCAACATCTCGTTCTCGACCAACTACTCCAATGCTTTCAAAATCAAAAAAGCTTGCGATGAAGCCCGGAGAATCACTTTTCCCTCTGACAACTCCGAAAGCTACAACACCCCTCTCACCCTTTCTGAATTAAACCAAGCCATCAACGACGCTGGCTGCACCTCCAAGGGCCCAGATAACATCCCCTATCAGTTTCTGAAACACCTCCCCATCAAGGCCACCACTACCCTACTCACCATCTTCAACCACATTTGGTCCTCACACTCCTTTCCCCCTATCTGGAGGACAGCTATTGTCATCCCCATCCTTAAACCGGGAAGGATAGCACCGACCCCACCAGCTACCGACCCATCGCCCTTACTTGCTGTCTCTGTAAAATTATGGAAAAGATCATTAATCAGAGACTAAACTGGTTCCTCGAGACCAACAGAATCCTCTCTCCTCACCAAAGCGGCTTCCAAAACGTCGCAATACCCTAGACCAGTTAATTACGCTCGACACCGCTATCCGGGAATCCTTTGCAAAAAAGGAACACCTCATTGCCATATTTTTTGACCTCGAGAAAGCTTTCGACACTACTTGGAAATCGGCATTACCCGAAAACTTCACACCATTGGCCTCAGAGGCCACCTCCCCATCTTTATTCAAAACTTCCTCTCACCCAGGCAGTTCCAAGTTCGTATTGGCCACACCCTCTCCAACCCGTACCCCCAAGAAGAGGGCGTCCCCCAAGGCAGCATCCTCTCCCCCACTCTCTTCAACCTGAGCATTAATGACATTGGGAATAACCTTGGCCCCAGCATCAAACGTACCCTCTACGTGGATGACTTCACCATCTTCTACTCCTCCCCTAGCTTTCCTATTGTTGAAACTAGGCTCCAAACCAGCCTCAATCAGCTGCAAGTCTGGAGCAACAATAACGGTTTTAAATTCTCCAAAGACAAGACAGTCTGCATGCACTTTTGTCATTTCAACAACCTCCACCCCAACCCGAACTTTGTGCTCAATGGGAATCGCATCCCTAAAGTTGAAAACACAAAGTTCCTTGGTCTAACTCTAGACCCCAAGCTCACCTACAAGCCACACATCACCAACCTGAAACTAAAATGCAATAGCTCCCTCAACCTCCTCCGACTGCTCTCCAACACTACTTGGGGAGCGAACCGCTATGCTCTCCTCAAAATTTTCAGGCTCACCATTCGTGCCAAGCTTGACTATGGCAATATTGTTTACTATGTCGCTCACAACTCATACCTCAACCACATTAACACCATCCAAAATGAAGCCCTCAGGCTTTGTCTAGAAACCTACAGGACCTCCCCAATCACTAGCCTTCATGTTGAAGCCAACGAACCCCCCTCTCTACTTAGATGTAAAAAGCTTAGCCTCTTTTATGCTTTTAGAGTCCTCACCAACACCCAGAACCCTGTTTACAACCTCATTAGGTACCCCAATTTCTCCTCCCTCTTTGATAGGACTAAAACCCTATCGCCTCCCTTCAGCTTACGCATTAAATCAGACCTCTTTCAACTTGGCATCAACCCCACCACTCTCGGCACCTACTCCTGGCCCACTTTTCCTCCTTGGGCCATCCCCCTTCCTTCTGTCCACCTAGACCTCTCCACTTATAACAAAACTCAAACTCACCCTAACCTCTTCATCAATCTCCACAACCAAATCAAAGGCCAACTCTCAAATTACACCTCCATCTATACTGATTGCTCCAAGGAAGGCAACAAGACAGCTGCTGCTGCCATCATCCAAGACATCACCCTCAGTAGCAGACTTCCTGACTAATCATCCATCTCTTCAGCCGAGGCTAAGGCCATTCTCCTCGCCCTCAACTTTATTGAGTACTCTCCTCTTAGTCACTTTGCCATTTTCTCTGACTCAAAGGCTGTTCTTACTTCATTACTCAATTTTAAATGGGATAATCTCACCTGCCACCTCCTCCTCCGGAAACTCTTTTCTCCCACCCTCTGCAGGAAAAGTGTTCTTTTCTTCTGGATACCCAGCCATGTTGGCATTCCTGGCAATGACAGGGCTGATACAGCCGCTAAGCTTGCCCTTAACCTCCTCCCTTCCCCTTTTCCCAAAACCCTCTCTGACATCAAACCGCTTATCGCTTCTCTTGTTCGTGACCGCTGGCAAACCTTATGGAACTTCCAAATTGATAACAAACTCCATGTTATCCAGCCCACAATCCCGATCAAATCCACCATCAACAACCTTTCTCGTATCGACAACGTTCATATTACCCGTCTTAGAATTGGTCACACCCACCTCACTCACTCCCACCTCCTTATTGGTTCCCCCCTACCCCTCTGTAACAATTGCCACTGCATCCTCACAATCTAACACGTTTTCCTTGCTTGCCCCCTGTACAACCTTCCCAGAGCTTCCCTCGCTCCCCACAACTCAATTGCTGAGTTCTTCCAGAAAAATCCTCCAGATAAAATAATCTCCTTCCTTCAGCATGCATCCCTCTACAACCATATTTAGTTCTCCTCTTCCACCCCCTCTCTACTTTGTTTTTGTTTTACCCATGCACCTCCTCCCTCGATCACAGCTTTCTGGCTTTTGTTCTTGAATTTCTCTCATTCTCCCCCTGGTCTCTTTCCCCACTACCTCTAAAATGATCTGACCTCTCAGGCACAATTTGCCCTTCGTTGTCGTGGTGCCGTTAAGACCTCATCAAACAAACAAACAAACATTCTCTTGTCTCTAAGATGAGCCAGCCATGATTATATCATTTTAAAAAGAATGCAATTCTGACATATTTAGTTTGTACATTATAGCTGACCAATTTTTTTGTTAAATACATAAAATTTGTGATCAAATTTGTGAGCAGGAAGACCAGGGAAATGGCCTAAAATCTTGAAGTAGTTCTTTATATTTCTGTTATTAATTTCAATCTTTGAAAATTAAGGAATATCTTTTCTTAACCAAGAGGTTTAGTTTAAATATGGGTAAGATCCCAAAATAATTTTTTTTGAAATGGTAAAACTTCCCTTAAAAAAACCTGGTACAATGTAAAGAAAAAACAAAATTTACATACAGAATTGAGTGGTCTGCTTGTTGGCAAATAACAAGTAATCATCGTAATTTGCATATTAATTGACCAGCAATTTTAAAAACCTGAAAAATGGTCAATTTTGACATGATTTAGCAGTTTCTATTTTATTTGTTTTTACTAAGAGCAAACTGGTTAGCTCAATAGGTAGAGCTCTCCAACTGGAGGGTCATGGGTTTATTTGCCCAGTTAAGTCATATTAAAGACTTTTAAAATGGGACCTAATGTCCTCTTGCTTGTGCTTAGCGTAAGGGGCAGTGGCATAAACCCATATAAACAGTGGGGAGGAGGATTGGTAAGATTTGTCCATTAAGGTGACACTAAAGGTATCGCTGTACGCTTTTAGGCATTAGGTCCGGGAGCCCGCTTAAAGGCCCTGGTGGTCCAGGGATGAAGCCCTAGTATGGGTCCAGGGGGAAAAGCTCCCGGAAGCTCTCATATGTGACAGTGCATAAAAAGAAGGTATATTACGCAAGTCAAAATTCATGTCAGAGAGCTTTATAATACACAATATACAAAATCATGAAATGCATAATGTATAATGTTTCATATTGTTCATGTTTCTGATGTGCTCACTCTTTGAAAAATATGTGTAGTCTAAAAGAAAACAGTTTAATAATCTTCCGATAATTTACTACGAATGTGTAAATTCTGTCAAACTTTTAAAATGAACCTATTCTGAATCCCGCTTCCTCCCCCTTAATCTCCCCCTCCCCTCTATCTCTTGGTGTCTTAGTTCATGTATATTATTCAATATCGCACAGTGTTAATATGTTACTAATAGATTATTTTACATTTTCAAACTTTTCTCTGAAGAACATCTTTTTTCTAAAAAAATGTCCTTTTGAAATTTTAAATATAATAAGCTTTTGGAATTTTAAAGCTTGTTGAAGTACTGGAACAACTCTGACCATTTAACGAATGTATAGCCTACTCTCGGAGAAAAAACTTGTACGTAGAACGTCGCGTTCCCATTTTTACGAGGTGCAGAAATGAAGTGCCTTTTTATACCAAAAATACGCCCTCTCAAACTTGTTCTGGCTACGGACCTGTATCAAAAAAATCTATGTCCATCTCACTTGTTGCGTCAGGTTGCAGGTGGGGGAGTGGTGGGGGTTCCTGTTCCAAGCCTGCTTCCTATGCTTTTAAATCAAAATGTAATTTATCACTTAGTTTTAAAGTACCTTTTGCCGAAAAAGTGGGGAGGAGAGTGGGGGGAATATATCTCCCTTCCACCTCCCCTCAGGATTTACACCCATGTAAGGGATTGAAGTATAGCACATGGGTGATGTGTATCATTTGTTGGCTGCAGTTTTAAGCCCCAAATTATCCATTGTTAATCACTGTGAGTACCATCACACATAGGAAAGAGATACATATATAAGAACTCGGTATTATATATATATATTTATATATGTATTTATATATATATATATATATATATATATATATATATATATATATATATATATATATATATATATATATATATATATATATATATATATATATATATATATATATATATATATATATATATATATATGTATATATATATATATATATATATATATATATATATATATATATATATATATATATATATATATATTATATATATTATATATATATATATATATATATATATATATATATATATATATATATATATATATATATATATATATATATATATATATATATATATATTTATATATATATATATATATATATATATATATATATATATATATATATATATATATATATATATATATATATATATATATATATATATATATATATTTATATATATATATATATATATATATATATATTATTATTTTACAATTTGCCATTCTTTCCCTTTTTTCAGATTGAAGCCAGTGAGTCATCATGGGAAGTCACAACAGATTTCTTGATTAACCTGACGGGCCTTCTTAAAGATGGTTACACTACCTCAGGTGAACATCTTGTGACTGTTAATCTTATATCCCAGTCTCTTTCTTGCAAGGACTTTTTCAGCAACTCTTCTACAGTGGGGGATCTGTTAGAGGTTAGTTGGTGCATCGTGTCTACTTTTCTAATTATATATCTATGGACAACTACTTGAACCCAACTGGAAGAATATACATGAGGAAATAACCGTCTTTAGGAGGAATAGTCCGTCAATCATTCATGGGTTTTGCACAAAGCCCTCCCAACCATATAATGTATATTTATATTTAGGCTCAGCCAAGGACTAATCTGATTCACTTCACTGTACAGCAGTTTTGTGGCTTGAGTCCCAGATAAATGACCTATTGTGTACAGTGTAACAGAACAAGTGAACTGTGAAAAGACTATGAAGACCTGTCAGTTGAGAAGGTATAGATTACCCCTGTGTTGTGCATGGTGTAACAATAGCTGGTTGCTAGTCAGTCAATGAATTGTGAATGTGAAGAGTCTCTTGGGGTGAATTGTGTGAATTATCCCTGATTTTTAGAAAATGAAGGGTGTTGGGTTGGAGGGGTCAAAGGGCCAAACATTCTTTCAAATGTTTTAAACCATGAAAAAAGCAAAAAAAATATTCAAAATCAATTAAAGAAATTGACCATTTTACCTTATTTTGAATTTAGAGCCTTATTATGATAAATTATGGAAATTTCATTGCAATTTCATCCAGATTTAGAATTTTGTGACATCACAACAAGAAAGCTTATGCATATCCTTTTGTTAATCTATTGTGTTTTCATTCTTCACCACCGTTCTTTTGAATGGGAGCACATGAATATGACCATAAGATTTTAAATTTCCATCATTCCCCCGCTATAAAAATCTACCAGGAGAAAGAAAGTGACTGAAATATAGGACAGAATTTTAAATATTTTGATCTATCCTCTCTTTCATACATTTTCAACCTTTGAATTCATAAAAGATTCTTCAAACTTTAATTAGTTATAACTCGGAAACTACAAATGCTGTAGTGATCTAACGACTACTCTGTTCAGATTGTGAAGCTCTTTCTGGTGAATATAACATCTCTATTTGTCCATATTTACCATTAATCAATTTACGTTCTGCAACAGGCCCTCGATCAGAAGATAAAATAGTTCTCTGGTTAACAGATGTTTTGCAATAATTATATGCTTAAACTTCTCAATGCAAATTAATTCAATGGGTTGAGATTTTATAAGATTATTGAAAATAAACTAAAAGTTTCAAAATTTTCTTTATTTTATTTATCATTTAAAGGATTAGTTCAGGAGTCAAGCAAGTCCATGCTATGTGAAAGATGATTTAAAAGAAATAAAATGGTGAAGAAAGCATTTAAAAATCTTATTTCGTTAAGGAGATATTTAGGATTTTAAAGTTTGGTATAATTTGTATAGAAATGACTGAAATCAGACTAGTTGTGATGTCACAGCCCCAGATTCCTCAAAGTCTATATATTCTATTATATTTTGTCCTGTGATTTTGTGGCTTAAAACCATTGCATATGTTAAATAGATTTTTTTTTTAAATACATTAACAATTGTTAAGAATTTGAGGATGAGGGTGCCAACCTTCCATAGTAGACTTACTTCAATAGTCATTTCTACACAGAGACATAACTTTAAACTTGAATGTCTCCTTAACGAATACAATGTTTGATTGCTTTCTTCATCATTTTGTTTCATTTAAAGTCATCTTTTATAAAAGATAAACTTGCTTAACCACTGTTCTAATCCTTTCAATTTCTGATCTATCTTTGTACCAGTGCCTGCATATTGGAATTTCCCCAATATATTTAAAATAAATCAATGAGAATATGATTAAATTCTTACGATTTGTCTCTGTTCAGTCCTTTTACTGTTTTATAAGATGTAAACTAATGTTCACAGTCTTTGGATGGCTTTGAAGTGAGTTCATTAGAAATACATTTTGGAACAAGTTTGGTGGAGTATTGTTTTGCTAAGGCATGCAAGTAAGTTCAAAGGGTGGAATAAATCTATACTTAGAATAAAGTCCCAATGCTTTCCTTATTAGGACTGCCTTAATACATATAGCATGGGGAAAGTCAAAACATGAAAGTTGCCTACTGAAATTAGGGGGAGGAGTAACATGATAAAATCACATTAAAATACAATAAAATCATCAATATAGAAAAAATGTGGGGGGGGGGGGAGGGATGGGGATAATTCTTTGCACCCCCAGATCCTGCTTAGAGCTTGTCATAAGTGGTGAGCAAGTCCCCTTCACATACCTATCTAATTCATCCAGTCTCAATTAGAATGTAAAGTCAATACGTTTGTCTGATCTTTATAGTTCTTCACAATATTTACTCTCCTGAAATAACTCCCATCATAATCTTGTTTATAGACGGTCAGTGAGTGATGTCCAAACTACTCTTCATTTCCTTATTTATTTATGTTGATTTATTTTTTTCAAATTGATTAGCAAGCTATCCCATATCACTTTATCTAGATTGGTGGCCAACTACCAATTAAATATTTCTCAGCAAATACATTGTGGCCACTTCAAATGAACTACTGTTGGCATTTTGACCACTTGTCTGAATTGATTGGCAAACACTGAAGTTATTACCATATCTGGTGGATTTCCTGAATCCTTGATTGACCTATTTGTTTAATACTCAAACCAAAGCAACGTGCTTATTATGAGTATTGTGATCGTCTGCGTGGTTTTATTTTATCACCTAATAGATAAGAGGACTTAATGTAAGTTAAAAAGCCAACATTTGATAGTGAGTGAATAATCGGATCAGATAAATTTGCATGGTATTCAGAGTATAATTATTATTTAGATCATCTACAGTATTTGAAATTTGAGTATTCGGGAAGACGTCATAATAGCGTGCGTAAAGCTTATCAACCAGTTTGTCAGTAAAACAAAAGCAGTTTATTAGTGTGAAATCAGTCACATTTAGAGGCCTAAATCTCTATGTTCGCTGTGGTAATTTTGTAAAAATTGTGCAAATGTGGAGGAAATATCGTTAAAAAGATCATTTCAAAGTTTATCGTGTGTACATAGAATAAAGCATGGTGTGCACTTGTGCACAAATCGTAGCACGTTTTCACGACAAAGGGATTCTGGATTCTCAAAATGCCCAGATGACCAAATACTTGAATATCAAACTTTCTCCCCATCTATACTGATATCTTGAAAATGTTCATGCTAAACTTGAGCTGCAACATCATTGATGTTCTGGTAATTTTTCCAAGTTGTTTCTGATCAAAGTTTTGAAGTTTTTTATAAATTTATAAAAGCAACTTGTAATGCAGTAAGGATGCAAGAAGAGAGATGTACATTTTTCCAAATTCAAATAAAGTCATTGGTTATTTTATGGATAACCTTGCATTGGTATTGAAAATGTTTTAGGGGGTTATCATGCTTTTTATTTGATTATGATTATTGTTAATTGTTTTAGGTGCTATATAAATTTTTGATGAAAATAATGATAATGAGGAGACCTCCAACACATCAGACATGTGACACCCACGTACATACCGTAATCCTTATGTGATATACAAAAAAATAAAAAACTACTAGAAGTTTTGTTGTTTTGATGGTGTTTAGTAGATTAAAAGAATGTACCTACCGTGACTTCTACTTGTTTAGAAACTCTTCAGATATTGTATAAGCATTGAAGTGAATACCACATTTGAAATTAGAATTTCAGTGAAAAAATATATTCGGCCAAATATATTCCGCCAAATATATTCGGTCAAATATATTCCGCCATATATATTCTGTCAAATATATTCGGCCAAATTTATTAGTCCATTGTGCAATTGAACTGGAAAGAACTGTATTTTGAAGGATGAGGTAGCTTACCTAGTCCCTTAGACCATGCCTGCAATTCCACTTTTTTGGATGTTGACATCTAAAAGACCCCTCCCCCACCCTAACCCTTTGGATGATTGCTACACCAGGTATAGTTACTTTCCTGACAGGGAATGATAAACAAATATTCCAAATGCATAATAAGAATATACTCATGTGTTTACTCCAAGAGGGTTTTATGTCTGACATGTACAATGTCATACTGTCCTTAAAGCATCTTTTTCCGCCAGCATTAAAAAATAAGTGTAATTTTGGGCACTTTAAACTTTAAATTTTCTCTTTTTTTCCTGATAGCATGTTTTCAAAGCTGCGGATTTACTACTGAATCGTAATACGTGTAAATGGTGGTTGAATATTCATCAGGTGAGTCTTGTCCAAAACAACTTCTCACTTTTTTTAATTGGTTTTTAAGCCGTTCATCCACAACCAATAGTCACTTTGTTCAATTCTGTACTGAAATATTCTAATGACAAAATGACAGCTCCTTTCCCTCACCCCACCCCCCATTGAGAGATCTAGTTGCCCCTCCCCTGCCTTGTCAGAAAATTATTTTAGGGACCATTAAGAAAAATATCAAATGTTTCTAATGTTAGAAATTATCAATTTTAAGCCCCTCTACCCCCTCCTTGTCAGGGAGATTAGCCCTGATCTTAAGACATTCACAGTCTTCTCCAGTCAGATTATTTTTGTCATTTGGAAAGGTTATAGTGGTCATTTATGGAAATCTTTGCTACACAACTCAGTTATAGACACCTATTATCATACTGAGTATGTTTAATTATCTCAATAAGATTTTTATTTTTATTTCAAATGCTCTGAAATATTTCCCATATTCCTTTTGTTTCCTGGATGGTGAATATGTTAATTCTAATCATTTAGGTATTTTTTTAGTTTGATAACAGAGAAAGGTGCCTGGAATTCCTGAATGAACTGCAGGCGTTTGGAGAAAGAGTGACATCATTTTTGTCAAGTTTAGAACGAGAAGATGTAACTGCCTTGGAGTATACACATTTTATTTCCTTGCGTAAGAACATTCATTCCTTTTCTTCAAGAATATTTTCAGTTTTGACCTCAGATTTATTTACTATGCACAAATAGATTAACATTAGCTAAATTTCTTTAAAATCTGTAAAACAACCATCATAGTAGCAAACCAAAAATTCATCAAAATCGGTTTCATAATTAAACAGATTTCTGGTTAAACGTTGACCATTTTACAGCATATTTAAATATACATTTTATCAATTTGCATAATTTATGCAAATTTTTGTATGTATTACATGGGCTTTGATTTTTGAATGTCTGTTATAATTCTTGGTGCAGTACGCCAGTGCACCACAACTGGTTATCAAAGGTTGTGGACATTGACTTGGTTGTCGATGTTATGTCTGTCCGCACATTGTCCGGCTTTGATAGCATTTGTACCATCATAACCTATTGTAATAAACTTCTCTCTTTTGGTGCAGTAAATTCTGACTACAAAAGTGTTTTTGTTTTTATTGCCATGCCCCCAATAAACATTTGAACAGGAATAAGCTTTCCCATCATATTGTAAGAATTACATAACGATTTTGAGCTGCCTATCCAACCCAGTCATGCATCACAGATTTTGCATATATTAATTTTTTTCTTCATCAAAATCAAAATCTAATTTGCTCAGATTTTAATGCTTTTCAATAAATATAGAAATAGTTACATTCATAAACCTTGAAAGCAAAATGGAGCGTACAACAAATCTAAACCATATTTTTTTTGTTCTACCATACATATTCTAAATTGATTAAAGGTTTATACTTCAAACTGTAGCAATTGTCTCCATATTGCTCAAAAAGCTGTCATGTACTATTCTGAAAATGTTTTAGCGTTTGTTCGAAGCATTCACTTGTAAAAGATCAATATTCTTCAGTATCTGTCAGTGTGCTTATTGCGACATTCAGTCCTTTTCTTTAGAAAAAATCCAGGTTTCGTTGTGAAAAGCACAGAAAATCTAAAACCTCACAACAATGATACTTTTCAAGTTTTTTGCTCTACAGTCAGTATACATATATTGATTTGTATTTCTATATAGCCTATTTATCAAGGTTTACATATCAATTGTTTGTCTTCATATTGCTCATTAAGCCGTCATTATCGTAACTAAGCTTTAAACCGCTGAAAGGTTTGAGTCTTTCTTAGAGTTCATTTGTAAGAAAACAATTTCCATTAGTTTCCATTATCATGAATTTAATTTGCTTATTGTGACTGGTATTTTAGTTGCTTATTGTCATAACTTTCCATTCATTTTCTATTCTCATAATAAACTAAACTAAATATTTTGCAACTGCTTAATGACAACAGCATTGAAACAACACATATAAATGCTGCAAAGAATGTATTAGGGAAAAGGAAAGGCATAAGTAAACCAAGGCTTTCAGCTAACTCATGGAGAGCTATTGAAGACAGGAAAAATCTCAAATGTCAAATAGATGAAGCAAAATCTGTAAGAATAAGACAGCTAAAAAGAACAGAATATGAGAGGAAAGACAGAAGTAAAGAAAAGAGTCAGATTAGATAAAAGAAAGATGGTAGATAATATGGCTAAAGAAGCAGAAGATGCAGCATCACGTGGAGACATGAGTGGTTTATACAAGAATTACAAAGAAGATACGTTATAAAAGAAGAAAGAAGAATGTTGGAGTAAAGAATGGAAATAAAAGCTTAGCACTGGAGAAGATGAGATGAGAGAAAGATGGAAAATAACACTTCAAATCAACTTGAAACCAACCTATACCAGAGGCAACCAACCAAGGCATAGAGGCAAACAAAGTTGGCATTAATGTCGAGATGGGAGAGATCCAAGCTGAAGAAATAAAGAATGCTGTGTCAAAGATGAAAAATAGAAAAGCACAAGGAGTGGATGGAATGAGCATTGAAATGTGGAAAGGTAGTATGGATTTGACAGAGGAGACCATAACTACATTATTCAACCAAATTTTAGATACAGAAGGTGTGCCAGAAGCATGAGAAAAAATGCATTATAACTATTATACCACAGAAAGGTGACCTGACAATTTGTAACAACTACAGAGGTATATCCTTAATACCAACAACAAGTAAGATATTCGGAAGGATATCAATTGACAGGCTACGTAGCACTTATTTCTAGCACCAAAGAACAACTCCCAAGACAAAACAGGCAATCTACATGAAACAGATAAAATGGTTGGTCTGAAGATCTAGGAAAAAGACAAAGATCATGTGCATTAACAACAAAACTGAATGAAAAATTATAGTTACAAATGTAGAAGATGTTGATAGCTTTGTCTATGTCGGTGCAACACTGTCCAAAGAAGGAGGCATTGATGAAGACATAAAATGCAGAATTAGGCTGACACAGGCAACTTTCAGGCAACTTGACAAGATTTGGAAATCAAACATCTTCGGGATGAAAACTGAACTGAAATTATTTCAATCATAGTACACCTCTATGGATGTGAAATCTGGAAGCTGACGAGAAGAAACTAGATGTGTTCCAAAGGCGATGCCTTTGAATTATTAAAAAAAAATAGATGGCCAGTGAAAGTCACGAGTGAAGAACTATATGAAAGAACAGGCACAGTAGAGATAAGCAATGAGGTATTTGAGAGAAGATGGAGATGGTTGGGTTATGTATTAAGAAAGGACAAAGAAAATTATGCCAGAATATCCATCACCTGGACACCAGAAGATAGAAGAAAGAAAAGAAGACCCAAGACTACATGGAGAAGAGTGGCAGAAAATTAAGGACAGAAACAGTTTTGGATGGAACAGCTGGGGAGATGCTGCAGTAGTAGCAAGAGACAGAAAGAGATGGAAGAATTTGCTAAGAGAAGTATCCATGAAGCAATATCTTTCCTTAGGAAAAATGTTCTGTTAATGCACATTATTACCTCAGGCATTATGATACACAGCTATTTTTATCACCAGTTTGAAAACAAACTTTCCCACCAAGACACTTTACACAGATAAGTAATTTCAATCACAAAAATGCCTTGATTATTTAGCTCTGGCTTTGTGTGATCTTATACACACAAATAGCCTTGGGCTGCTTGGCTGTGGCGTGCATGGTTGGCAAATAAACAATAATTGTTGGCAAATAAATAATCATTTTGTTGGCAAATAAACAATCATTGTTTGGAGTGGAAACACAATACACTGAACAGGAAGTCGGGTTGGTAATTGTCTTACCTGATTTTTCATGATTAAGTCAGGTGTTGGGTGCAGGTAGGCTGAAAGAGAAACTTTTCAGCATGTATTAAGCTCTATATTATTGAGGTTTTGTTGTCGAGGAGCAAGAGGTATTGCACGTATTGGCAAGTTAGAGGTTCAGTGGTTTAGAAGCCATATGCTTGTATGGGATAGGCATCTGCCACCAGTGCTGCTTTGTGTCCTTGTGCAAGATGCTTTATCCTACTCGAAACAGTCCTATTCAGCTGTAAAATGAGTACCAATACTGCTGGGGAGTTAAACTGTGATGAACTGGCATCCTATCCAGGGTGAATAATGTGCTCTCAGCTAGAAAGAATCACCAGAACGAAGAGTGACTATAGACCTTTTCAAATCTGAATCGGCAATTTCCGGATAACTAATTTAAATAATGTCACATGGCCAAGATTCACGTGTCCATAATGGACCAATCGTATACTGGATAAATCTTATTGACTATTAAAATAATGCAGGAAGCTTAGCTGTCTGCACAATTCACGCACGGTATGGGACCAAGCATATGAAAAGATGTTTTCAAGCTCACGTATCATACATGCGTTATACATGAAGGAAATACGCGTGTGTATTGCTGCTTACACTTTTTCTCTCAAATTTGCATCTGATTGGTTGGGAAACAAAGGAAAAGTACCCCCAGCATTTGATTGATCAAAGTACTGGAGAAATCACATTCAGCTAATCTCAGGTTGGAAAGGTTTATAGGGTGTATGTTGAGATGAGACTGTTGAGATTAATTGGTAAATGTGGTTTGTTGCTTCTCATATAGGGTGTATGTTGAGATGAGACTGTTGAGATTAATTGGTTAATGTGGTTTGTTGCTTCTCATATAGGGTGTATGTTGAGATGAGACTGTTGAGATTAATTGGTTAATGTGGTTTGTTGCTTCTCATTTAGGGTGTATGTTGAGATGAGACTGTTGAGATTAATTGGTCAATGTGGTTTGTTGCTTCTCATATAGGGTGTATGTTGAGATGAGACTGTTGAGATTAATTGGTCAATGTGGTTTGTTGCTTCTCATTTGTATTCAGGGTACAAAACAGATTATAAAGGAATTTTTAAATGAAATAAAAATTATATTACCTATTTAGTACATGCCAAAAAGTTTCTCTTTTAACCTACCCGCACCCGAAACCTTAGTTAATCCTGAAAACTCAGGTATGACAATTGCCAACCTAACTTCCTGTTCAGTGTATTGTGTTTTCACTCCAAACAATAATTGTTTATCTTTCATTCCCATGCAAACCACAGCCAAGTAGCCCAAAGTTATTTGTGTGTATAACATTACAGAAGCCAGAGCTGAATAATCAAGGCACTTTTGTGATTGAAATCCCTCATCCGTGGTAGGTGTCTCAGAGGGAGAAGTTTGTTTTCAAACTGGTGATAAAAATAGCTGTGTATTATATGCCTGAGGTAATAATGTGCATTAACTGTGAATGATTAATGGACCATTTCTCCTAAGAAAAGATACTGCTTCATGACCACAACGAAGGGGTTTTGGGAAGTACATGTTGTGATGTCTTTCTGATGATTTCCAAACGAATTAGACCAACACAATTGAATTGTCATAAAATTAAAATATAGTCTTCTTGTATTGTAAACTGCAAAATCTTTTTCAAACATATCGATCTGTTGTTTTTGTATAATTGTTCTTTTGAACTTAAATGCTGATAGCTTTTAAATTTCTGCTAAATTATAGAAACGCTCCAGTGGTTCTACCTGAAGCTTTTTAAAAGCTGCATATTTGCTGATTATTGTTTCAAGTTGTATTTTCTTTTTCTTTGAGCTAACAGTGCTCTAATTTTCTGTTGAATAATTAAGATGCATCACAATATAAACCTCCAGTGGTTTTAAATACTACATTTAGTCTCTAATTTTGCCTCTGTTATTGCTTTAGGCAAACTTGTAACTCTGAAAGCATGTATATAACACAAAAATTTGACTTTTAATTAGGTTTATTTTTGCCTGATTATAAAATACTAACTGGATCAAGTTTTGAACTACATATACAAGTTAACATATGAGATAAGAACTATCTAATCTTTCATAATGGAAACTTATTAAATATTTAAATTATAATGAAAATAAAGTTGTATGCAATCATTACAGATCATGGAATTGTACTAGCAGTGGGTTTTGTACAGTTATAAATATTGCATAAACTAAAACTAAAATTGGGCGGCTATAATGGTTTGCATCATGGGGCATATGGGTGTATGGGGCCAATAGGTTTGCATTATGGGGTATATGGGTGTATGGGGCCAATGGTAACATAACTAGTGTGAAGAGTTATATCTTGGTAAGGCCATTTTCGGGAAATTTTCTGGAGCTTTCCTTAATTTACGGGCAATTTTTTTCAATTTTCAGAAAATTTCTTTCATTTACGGGCAATTTTCAGGCAGATTTTTCGAGCATCCATTTCTGGCAGTATTCTGTTACTTGTTGGGAAATCTAGCCCACTCAGGCATGATAAGTCACTGATTTCAAAAGTACATTTTTATATCTCTGCCTGACTATATAAGGTCTGTGCCCAAGTATTATATTGTCATCATCATGCTGGATCGGGAGGGCATGACCCAGATATCTAGCCAATTCGGACACGATTCCCTACCCGGCAGCCATGTAGGCAGCATAGGAAAGAAACCTTCAATTTGGTTGATTTGTGGTTCTTTCTTAAAAACTTTCGCACTCACTGAATATTGTGTGGTTCTTTCCCCAATGACAAAAAGGGAGCATCCCCATTCCCCTAGGATCTTTGCCCATTTGGTCTGTAATCCCGCATGATGTTTCTACCAAGGTGCCCATTCTTAAACCCAAGCACTTCAAGGCACACAACGATCAAAATACATGCAGCAAGATCACAAAATTGTTCAAAATCAGTGACATTTATTTTTAAACTCCACCTGAAGGTGGCAGAGACAGGTCTCATCTGGATTTACGACAGCTAACATTGTTTGGTCTTTAAACACCCCAGAGACTGAATTTATTAGGCTAACACCTCAGACTTCCCACATGGTTTTGATATTTGTATATCTGGGTTTTTTTTTTTTATTGCTTATCATAGAAATTAGGAATGAAAAGAGTTACGGAGTCTCATAGACTCTTAAGCTGATCAAATCCCATTTCTGATTTTCTCTCTTTAACAGAGGCAATATATAAGATTCAGAAAGATGGAGTTGGGGATATCAATGCAACTATCTTAGACACAAGTGCAACTATTCCGAGTGCTGCCTTAGAAAGCCCAGGTAAGTTTAGTCTAATACCTACGGAGTACATGCTACATCTGCAATTTAAAGATGCATCTTTTTTGTCCCACTGGTCCATGTATAAAACCTATTCCTAACGGCCTAAAAAAAACCCATTATGTCCAAATCTTGCTACAAATCTTTTTAAATCTACAAGTCTTTTCCCTGCAATAATGTCCATTTCTGTGGGTATAACTTTAAAACTCTACTAGAAGCAATTAAGAAACCTACCACAGATAACTCAATTATTTCATGGATGAGTCATCACTCTGTTTTTCTTCTGTGAACAAATATTGGAGCTTATTTTGAGTGGCCAGAGTCTGTAGGTAAAGGTTACAACATGGCCAAATCATGTGTGTAATTCTCAGAACAGACGATTTATTTGGATTCTGAAAGAATATTATCATCAATGAGTTATAAACACTATAGCCTGGGGTAAATATGCATCATGACATGGAAATTGATTGAGATTATTCAACCCATTTCTTCTTCAGTGGTGGTGCCTGGAGTTTGGTCATGGGAGGCAAAAGAGGGGCAAAGTTGTCTCTTGGGGGAGGGGGAGCATAACATACAAATCAGACAAAATATGCCACTTTCCAAAATTTATGGGAGGGCAAGTAGTGAGGGGGGGAGCAAAGGGATCTAGTGGGGAAAAGGGGTCTGGTGGGGAGGGAAAAGGGATCTGGTGGGGAGGTGGCAAAGGTATTTGGTGGTGGAAAAATGATCTGGTGGGGAAAAGGGATCTGGTGGGGAGGAGCAAAGGGATGTGGTGCGGAGGGGCTTAAATGGATATGGTGGTGGAGGGCAAAGGGATATGGTGGGGGGAGGAGGGCAAAGGGATCTGGTTGGGGAGAGGGAAATGGATCTAATGGGGGCAAAGGGATCTGGTGGGGGAAAGGGATCTGGTGGGGGCAAAGGGATCTGGTGGGGGCAAAGGGATCTGGTGGGGAGGGGCAAAGGGATCTGGTGGGGGCAAAGGGATCTGGTGGGGAGGGGCAAAGGGATCTGGTGGGGAGGGGCAAAGGGATCTGGTGGGGAGGGGGTAAAGGGACCTGGTGGGGGGGGGTAAAGGGACCTGGTGGGGAGGGGCAAAAGGATCTGGTAGGGAGGAGGGCAAAGGGATCTGGTGGGGAGGGGAAAAAGTGATCTGGTGGGGTGGGGGAAAGGGATCTGGTGGGGAGGGGCAAAGGAATCTGGTGGGGGGAGGGGGTAAAGGGACCTGGTGGGGGAGGGTAAAGGGATTTGGTGGGGAGGGGCAAAGGGATCTGGTGGGGAGGGGCAAAGGGATCTGGTGGGGCGGGGCAAAGGGATCTGGCGGGGAGGGGCAAAGGGATCTGGCGGGAGGGGCAAAGGGAGGGGGGAGGGGCAAAGGGATCTGGTGGGGAGCGGCAAAGGGATCTGGTGAGGAGGGCAAAGGGATCTGGTGGGGGAGGGGGTAAAGGGACCTGGTGGGGGAGGGGGTAAAAGGATTTGGTGGGGGAGGGGCAAAGGGATCTAATGGGGGAGGGGCAAAGGAATCTGGTGTGGAGGGGCAAAGGGATCTGGTGGAGGAGCAAATGCCCCACCCCATGCCTTCTCCCCTCCTTAGCACCACCATTGCTCTTCTTTACAGCTGTAGTGATTCTTCACCATTTCCTTCTATTTCCCTCCAACTTTCTGCATTTTTAACACATCTTCGCTTACACCTGTGTTTGCACCATTTGTTATTATTAGTTATTTTGATATACCTTAACCTCTCAAGCACTATATGAACTTTTCCCTTTATATCCATTGGTTGTGTCACAAAATATTTCAATAAAATACATAGACATTTTAGGAATGAGGATTTGATGTTACAAGTAGTCTGATTTCAGTCATTTTTGCACAAATCAGTAATAATTTAAAACGTAAAGGAGACATAAAGCCTGACATAGTCCTTATTTCATATGATAGAATAAAAACAATAAATATTCTGACCCAGTTTTATACCTCATAAAGCAATCTAACACATTTTTGTAATTATTAAAAACTTCTAATGCTACTACTAAATACTACTATGGGGGCTGCCATTTTCATTTTCAAACATGCAGGAAATGGTGTTATCAGCCCAGCAGGATGGATATTAGAAAGCTTTGTATTGCTGTATAATTTATCTCAAGTTTTCTATCTTATGAAAAGTTGTTTTCCATTTGTAAGGGTCATGAAATTGTGAAGACATGTTTTTAAAAATTTGTATTATATTATTTTGGAATAAAAACTTTAGATAAGTTGTAAAGATATACATTATAATCCTTATGTCCCTGTTGGGAAATTATGTCATCATGCACAACATTTTAGTACAGAAATAAACAAAATGGCAGCCTCCCACAGTGTCCACTTCAAGCATAAATAACTTGAGATAGAAATAAAATCATGACTTGCTGTTTTTGGTAGTTGGTTTATATTGTAATCCTCTCTCATTCGAAATAAGAATTGAATTATCAGACTGTTTGTCTCCTTTAGATATCTGCTTGAAAAATATGTTTCTTCTATCTTCCTCTTTCATGCAGTATCACTGAAAGTACCCTTTAATTTGCCTATAAAAGCAAACTATCATGGAAAAATACTGATTCAGTGATTTAGTCGAAAAATCTAAAAATAAATACAGAAGTTGCTTAGAGGTTAATGATTTCACGTTCTCTTAATTACAGTTTTTATCGTCTTCCTTCATCTCATGCCTGAACTCCATTTTAATGTTCTTTTTTGTTGTCCTCTAAAAAAAAAAAAAAAGGTTTCCTATTACCTGAAGTTCCATAGTCGCAGTTAATTGCTGTTAGTTAATGAACAAAGTCGAGTCATCAAATAGTTTATTCATTTTAAGAAAAATTATTTAGGTAATTGCATTTCTGATTGATGTGTACTGTCAAGACAACCACTAGTAAAGGGATAAGGTTTCATTAACATGGAGAATTCCTGGATCTCTACATCAAAATCAAATATTAAGTATTTACAATAAAACTCAAACTTATAGGGTTATCCCCAGAGAGAGGTTTTGCCTTCAACTATTGATTGTGATCGCAAACTGATGCTTGGTTGGCGGATAAATTAACTGGCTTAAATCGGAGTAAACGTTCTTTAGCTTCATTAGCCATGCTCATGATTACGTTGTGTTGCATTCATGCATCACTGCTAACAAGGTCAACAAAATCGATATTTATTTTGAAAAAAAAGGGTTTGGAGCGTAAATTCATGGAATTTTTTTCTTTTTCAAATGAAAACATTAAGTCTAATCCTCGCAATACATTTTGTGTCTTAAGCCCCGCCAAATTCTAAAATCTGTCTGGGTCTACATTGCTCGCAACAGAAACCACAATCCAGCACAAGCAATTAGCAATTACACCAGGGATTTCCTCACATATCACCTCACTTTCCATGCTCATAATCTGACATTGATAGTAAACTAATTTCACTGCAGCTGCACTGACTTTCACACTTAACACAAGAACAAAAATATTCCCCTGTGGTCAATGTGTCTGGCTTAAAGTAATAATTTACAAATGGTAATTAAGGTTTTGTTTGTTTATCGATGCGTGATTTTAAGTGATGTTTTTGTTCAACATTGTATGCTTTGAGGATTTTGAACTAAATATCCCATTGCAACAGATTTTCATCATGATATTGATAAGTTGATGATAGATTGAGATGAGATCAATCCTGCTTTTTTTAATCCTTTTGAAGATGCCTTCAACAATTTTGGCATTGCTTTACTGCAGTTTAACAACAGTGTTGGCCAGCTACTTCCAGATAGTTCTGTACTTCCAAGGTTAGTACATTAATCATTTTGAAGTCTCATAATGGCTGACAAATTTACCCTTTTATCACATGATGAAGTTCATGCTGAAAAGATTCTCTTTAAGCCTACCTGCACCCGACACCTGAGTTAATCCTGAAAACTCAGGAATGACAATTACCAACCCGACTTCCTCTTCAGTGTATTGTGCTTCCACTCCAAACAATGATTGTTTATCTGCCATTCCCATGCACACCAAAGCCAAGTCCCCCAAGGTTATTTGTGTGTATTAGATTACAGAAAGCCAGGGGTGGTGCTGAGTAATTGGGGTACTTTTGTGATTGAAATCACTCATTTGTGTTAGGTGTCTTAGTGGAAGAAATTTGTTTGCAAACTTTTGTATTTGTGTCATATGTCTAAGGTGATGTGTGCATTAACTGTAAATGATTGACTGACCATTTCTCCTAAGGAAAGATATTGCTTAATGTTTTACCTCTGTGGTATGACACCATAGACTTGGGCATGCCAACTTTCTCCACATTCTGACACCCCCAACCCTAAGACCTCCATAGTTTAGTCATAAAAGCTTTAGATTCTCATGTGGGCATCTATCTACCTACTGTGGTGTAGCGGTTATCATACCTGTCTACAGACCACGAGGCCCCGGGTTCAAGCCTGGGGTGGGTAGACACGCCAGTGTACCACAACTGGTTATCAAAGGCCGTGGACATTGACTTGGTTGTCGATGTTATGTCTGTCCGTACGTCGTACCTGTGTTCTCGTCCGGGTCGTATTAAGCGTTTCGTTATAGCATTTGTATTATCATAACCGAATACGCAGGCGACGACCCGTCATTGTAATTGTGTGTTCAACTCTCTCTCTCTCTCTCTGTGGGCATCTTGGATTACAATTTCCAACTATGTAGTTTTCACACTTGATTAATGAATATGGCCCCAGTGTTTTTGTGGAATGAGGTATCAAATTACCTTAGCTGTAAAGAATGATTCAATTTAAAAAAAAAACTTTGTTATGGAAGTGAGCGTAACGTAATTATTCATAATGTTCGGGCTATTTGAAACCTTTGTAAAGTGCTGTCCACATCAAGCATATTCATTGACTTGAAGACAAGGCAAATCAGATACATTCTATCTGTATTAAAGGAGCATTAGACTGAAAAGTGAGGGCCTTGTGTTGGCAAACTTCACAGATATATTATCCACAACTGATCGATAAACTTTATGCCTCCATAGCCCACAAACAACTTGGGGCAAAGGTCACTTGAATATTCATATTAACCAAAAAATCATTATACCTTTGCGCATAGGAGAGATTTGATGGGGCAACACTTTTTCCAAATTTGTATATTTTGTATAGTGATTTTTTTGTGCATCTTAGCATGAATTTGTGACCCCCCCCCCACTTTTGACTTTGCCCCCCCACTTTTAGTAAGCAAATCCCTCCCATGCCTTTGCATACTAGATAAGCATTCAATTTGGGGGGGGGGGCACCTCCTAAAAATATGCCCTCACTTTGTGGTCTAGTGCTCCTTTAAATCCTTCAGGTGTAGGTCCATTATTAAAGAAGAAGTTACAAAAGATGACCCCCTCACCACCACGACCTACATTTTCACCTTCAACCTATTGTGTTTTTGAACTTAGGTTTAGGTGTAGGTTACTTTCTTTTAAATGAGCCATTTGTTCTTTTAAGATTTAGTTCATGAAATATCCACGCCCTTACATCAGTGATGTTCCGATTTTCCGAAAGTTGAAAAATCGAACATCTCAAGGCCACAGAAAATTCACGCATCACTGCCCCCACACTTAATACATACAACGTACAATTATACATAACACACTGTACGTACATACGTATGGAGTTTATTTCAGGATGGTTTCAGAATTATACAGCATGTACACTATTTAAGAAATATTGAGTGAGGGCGCTGCGAGTAGCAATGTCTTAGATTTTGATTTTAAAGATATTTTGGTAATTTAACTTCTTTGGCATAAAATAATCTTTCCTTTTCACATGCCGACTAGTCTTTTCAATCATTGAATCAGAATATGGGGTACAGGATTTAGAGGAAACAAGAGTTCAGGGGGAAGCACATGCTGTTTCAGGGAAAGGTCCAGGAAGGTGGTACTATTTTTAGTTAAGGAAATACATAAAAAAAATGGAAAGGTCTAGGAAGGCCTCACAGAATGGGGGAAATTTCAGGGAATGCACACCAGGGATTAAGGAATGGCACAGAAACTAAAAAAATTAGGGAACATAAGGGTTCACATGAATTAAAAGAGGTAAGGTTCATAGGGACCGGGGACTGAGAAGAAAGCGTTTGTGACATGGTGACATTTTGTGACAAAATTTCATTGTCCAAAACATCTATGACATTTTGAAAATATAATGACATAATGAACAAAAACAAATGTATTATAATTTGTCTGACATTTTGTGACATGTTTTACCCCTTTACTCACACTCATTGACACTAGGCCATGTCTTTTATGACTATGCAGTATTCTTTTACATTGTATAGGACCTGTTTTAATTTGATGTTGCATTTTAGTGGTGGATTCCATTTTTCATGAAATAGACATACGTGAATGATCCTTTCTATGAATGTCACTGGTCATGATGTGTCGTGACTACATTCAGGGAGGACTTTGGATCCTACCTTAAGTGCCTCTTAAGTTTGACAGCCCAGGAAAGGTACACAATGAAGTCATAACAGGTTCAGCATTAATAATTATTATTAACCGAACACACTGCACTTGAGGCAAAACAAGAGTCAAATGGAATTTGTATCCATTGGGGCCCCTCCAACCTGACACTTTCTAACCCAAGAGCCTCTTTACAGCTCAATTGCTAGCAATCAGCTATTGTTACACTCTACACAATAGGTTATTCATATGGGACTAAATCCACACGCCTGCTTTGCAGTGAATTGGAACAGATTAGTCCTTGGCTGACTCTAAAAATAAATTAGGCTTTATATGCATGGGGGCATATGTGCAATGCCCATTAATGATTGATGGACCATTCCTTCCAAAGAGGGTTATTTCATCATATTTCACCTTTCTTTATATTTTGTATTACATCTGTCAAGAACTAGATGAAAACCTTTTGTAAACACGAAAGACTAGGAATGCCTTAAAGGTAGACTTAACGTGGTCTCTTCTCTTGTATGATTTAAACTGAATCATGTCAAAAGGATGGCAAACCTTGCTTCCAACATTTCTTCCTGCCAGGATCAATATGTTAACCTTTTCAAATAGAGGAGCATGCTTATGTAAAAGACTTGTATGCTTTCATGTCAATATTTAGTTTTTAATGTTTTTAACAGGGAAGAGTGTTATCCTTCTTTGATGTAACTTTTGTTAAAGTTCTGAGGCAGAAAACTGGCATGAAATCTATAGATCAATGACTTCCTTTATGATGAAAACTAATGTGGAAATAGAACAAAAAATATATAATGTAATCCATGACTTAGATTTAAAACATTTTAAACCCAGGGGAAATATTGTACTAAGGATTCATCTGGCAATTTTGAAGGTCATTTTGAATTACTTTGAAGTATTTTCTCATTTTATCAAATGATTGTACATTCTGAGTATTTTGAGAAAGATACACCTTTGTAAAAGACTTTCTTTGAAAGGGGAGGTTATCAATGTTTAAAAATTGAGGACAAGGTAAAACTGCCAGGGATATTTAGGACTGCTGATAGATGATAGTTAAAGACAAATGTTGACTCGGAGTGTTGCGTATTTAATGCACAGGACAAAGGACTTTAACACGAGTAGAATGGCTAGACTTTAGGAAGGCCATTCACAAGTGCAAAGTCCTTTGAACCGTGCATTAGATATGGATATAAACATAATGTCGAAACATTATTCTTTTTATAAAAGTTCGATGTTAGATTGTTTAAAATGCATAAAAAACAATGAAAAAAGAGAAATATTTACATACAATTTTTCCCTTTGTTCACCTGTTGTAAAATGGACTAAATCAAATATTCAAGTTGTGCATAGGAATTTAATGCAGGGGTCATGATAATGCAAATACTCAATAGAAATTGTATGATAAAATATATTGAGAGTGATGATGATGAGGGTGATCATGTTTGTAGTGATAAAGATGATGATCTTAATGCATGGTGGTGATGAAGATGATGATCTTAATGCATGGTGGTGATGAAGATAATGATCCTAATGCATGGTGGTGATGAATATGATGATCTTAATGCACGGTGGTGATAAAGATGATGATTTTAATGCATGGTGGTGATGAATATGATGATCTTAATGCACGGTGGTGATAAAGATGATGATTTTAATGCATGGTGGTGATGAAGATGATGATCTTAATGCATGGTGGTGATGAAGATGATCCTAATGCATGGTAGTGATGAAGATGATGATCTTAATGCATGGTGGTGATGAAGATGATGATCTTAATGCACGGTGGTGATGAAGATGATGATCTTAATGCATGGTGGTGATGAAGATAATGATCCTAATGCATGGTGGTGATGAAGATGATGATCTTAATGCACGGTGGTGATAAAGATGATGATTTTAATGCACGGTGGTGATGAATATGATGATCTTAATGCATGGTGGTGATGCAGATGATGATCTTAATGCATGGTAGTGATGTAGATGATGATCTTAATGCATGGTGGTGATGAAGATGATGATCTTAATGCATGGTGGTGATGAAGATGATGATTTTAATGCATGGTGGTGATGAAGATGATGATCTTAATGCATGGTAGTGATAAAGATGATGATCTTAATGCATGGTGGTGATGAAGATGATGATCTTAATGCATGGTGGTGATGAAGATGATGATCTTAATGCATGGTGGTGATGAAGATGATAATTGGAAAGGTGATGTCAAATGTGATATCTTGTTTTGTGCCAATTTCCAGCTTGTCCCAGTCCCATTCTCTAATTGTGTTCCCATCCTGTATCCAATCCCATTCTGTACCAATCCCTTATAGAAATGGCGAGCTCATCGCAAGATCATATTGAATCTCTTCAATATGCTCGTGAAGAGCTTGTCAAAATGTTAAAAATGAACTCGCAGCGAGCTCACATTTGGAACCTTTGCGAGCTCGTGAACATTCCTTGATGAGCTTAATTTTCAAAATGGCAAGCTTGTTAAAATGGCGAGCTCGTCACAGGATCCAGAAAAGAAAACGAGCTTGTTGCGAGCTCGTATCCCTGACAAGCTCGCAATTGGAAGCTTTATGGACTCGTCAAAGTGGCGAGCTTGTCAAAGTGGCGAGCTTTTCAAAGTGGTGAGCTCGTCACAGTGGCGAGCCTGTCAAAGTATCCAGCAAAAATGAGCTCGCCAGCGGAAAAAGCTCGCCGCGAGCTCGTCAGGGAAATGAGCTTGCAAATTTAAAAGTATGAATAATGTATATTCCATGTCCAACATAAAAAAGTAAGTTTCTTCTAAATAGCAGAATGAATTGTATCCTTATTGGCACAATGAGTTGCACTGTCATACTAAAAATGAAAACATCACTTCTTGTGACTCTTTAAAACATTCTTAGGCAAAAAGAATATCTTTCCCAAATATATAATTTTTTTGAATAGCTCTGTAAGTTTTTTACTCTGGAAACAAAAGTACAAAGGAAATATACACACAAAACTCTGTAGGTCTATTTGCTCAAAAAGAAAGGCCTTCTGTCCTCGAAATTTAAACTAGGGTCAATACTAAATACAAGATAAGGTCAATAATAATATATTTTTGAACTTATTCAAAACTTTGATAATTCATTAAACACTGCTTTTAACATATACCATAGCTAACAGGTTATCCTTGTATACTCTAAAATATTTTTGCACAAATAAAATGATTTTTTTCCATTACCTTTCCAAAACATATTTCGATGGAAATACTTCTTTGTTTACACCATGGAAACTGTAAGACGATTATGCATTTTTCTTCTCCATGAAGGGGGCAAAATCACTTCAAAATGCAGGTAGGCTCAAAAATAGGCCTCAATTTAATTTATGTCAACTTCTTTTAATCCATTTTTGAACTTATAGGTATTCAGAACTGCACAACCACTGATTAACATACCATAGCTTACAGGTCATGAATCATTCAAAATTGACTAGCTCTTTGTTAAAGTATTGCAACCAGTAAATAAATAAATCAATTAAGCTACTGTATTTCTAAATCCACCAATTTAATGCCCTCATCCTAGTGTTAATAGATTTGAACAATTTCTTATAAAACAGATAATCTTCCCTCAAATTATTTGGATAAGATTGGCAATCATTAAAACATTATGAAGAAAATCCTTGTTAACAGTCTAAACAACTCTACAATTGAGAATAAAAAGAATGAAACCTCATTTACATGTAGGCCTACTTAAAATCCTCCATCTTGCTTGAAGAGTAAACTAAACTGCCATTTTAAAATAACAAGCTTATTTCCAATGGAAGCTTGCAATTTGTTGTAATATCACTATTCATCTCTCAATTTCCTGCTCAGAGACTGGTCAGGGAGGTAAAATATATGCAAGGTCAATTATAACATGAATGACCAAACAAAGGGTATTTTTAAAATTATACAAAGATTGAATGGAGAAGATGTTTACAATTATAAGCTACAAGTAAAAGACTGAACTGTAATCCAGGAATTCAAGAGGCCATGGTTTATTGCACAGTTCATAGAGGCATGGAAATGGATTAAGTTTCTGAAACTTTGAGAGGTCTGTTTTTCGGGCAATATGTGATGATAATAAAGGACACTGCAGTGCAAGTAAAATATTTTGATAGTGATGCAAGTAATAGTAAGTGATGAACAAAGAGATAGGAGTGACAACCAGTGAAAATAATAGTAAAAATATTGTAATGTCAATAATCTTGATCTATGCTTCTCTTATATATTATATCATATTTAGGCCGATATGGTCAGTATCAAATTATGGAAATAACTGAAAGTAACAGAGGTACACATACTTAACAATGTACAGTAGGTAGTAATTGCTTCTCTTGTCATATGGGTCAATAGGATTAATGGTCGGAAGGAGGTGGGGTCAATATGAGCATGCAAATCATATGTAAGAGTACAAGCTAATACCATGGAGCTATCATTTTAGATATGAATGACAGGTACAGTACCTGCTAATATCCTATTGATTTCTTGTGTTCATATTTGTTTATGTCAGGTAATTGAATGTAATTTTAAGTTTCCATAAGAATTTACAATGAACAAACCATATAGGTAAGCTTTGCTTCCAGCATTCTAACAGACTAGTAGCTTGGGCAAGCTTGCAAAATCCATGTTGGCGCACAAAATCAACCTAACAAAAAAGTAATGTTAACTTGTGCAAGCTTAGTTTTGACGTACTTGTCAATATCAAAACTATTTTGGCAATAAGTTTGTTTCTATATTACGATGATTTTAACAATATTTTTGACGATATTTTTTGTCTAAGTATTGACAAGTTTATCTAAGCTTTGAAAAGCTTGTCTAACTTTTGACGAGCTCACGATAATATCATCTAATTATTGACAAGCTCACGACTAGCTTGTCTAAGTATTGACAAGCTTGCGACAAGCTAGTCTAAGTATTGATGAGCTTGCCAAGAGCTTGTCTAAGTTTTGATGAGCTTGTGAAGATCTCGTCTAGGTATTGACGAGCTTGCCAAGAGCTTGTCTAAGTTTTGAAGAGCTTGTGACGATCTCATCAAAGTATTGACGAGCTCGAAACGGGCTCGCGCCAAGATGAGATCGTCTAAGTTTTGACAAGCTCATTGCAAGCTTGTCTAAATTTTGACGAGCTTGCAACAAGCTCGTCTAAGCTCGTCTATGTATTGACAAATTCACGATGAGCTCATCTAAGTTTTGACATTCTCGCCAAGAGCGTGTCTCAATTTTGACAAGCTCGTGACGAAATTCTCTAAGTATTGACGAGCTTGTGACAGGCTAGTCTAAAGTATTGACAAGCTCGTGACAAGCTCCTCTAAGTTTTGATGAGCTTGCCTCGAGCTTGTCCAAGCTTTGACGAACTCACAACGAGCTCGTAAAGTATTGATGAGCTCTTGTAAGCTTTGACAAGCTTGTCTAAGTTTTGAGCTTGCGATGATCTTATCTAAGTATTGACGAGCTCGAGATAAGCTCGTCTAAGTATTGACAAGCTCGTCTAAACTTTGACAAGCTCCCCGCGAGCTTGTCTAAGTTTTTCACGAGCTCGTATAAGTATTGACAAGTTTGCGACGAGCTCGCTAACCATTTACAAGCTCCCCAAGAGCTTGCCTAAGTTTTGACGAACTTGTCTAAGTATTGATGAGCTCATCTAAGTAATGACAAGCTTGTGATGAGCTCGTCTAAGTATTGTCCAGCTCACCAAAAGCTTGTCTAAGTTTTGACGAACTCGTGACGAATTTGGCTAAGTATTGAGAAGCTCTAGATGAGCTCGTCTAAGTATTGACAAGCTCGCGACGAGCTGGTTTAAGTATTGACAAGCTCGCCAAGAGCTTGTCTAAGTTTTGAACCGAACTTGTCTAAATATTGAGAAGCTCTAGATGAGCTCATCTAAGTATTGACAAGCTCCGACGAGCTCGTCTAAGTATTGACAAGCTCGCTAAGAGCTTGTCTAAGTTTTGGCGATCTTGTGACGATCTCGTCTAAGTATTGATAAGCTCATGATGAGCTCGTCTAAGTATTTACAAGCTAATTAGGAGCTCCTCTAAATTTTGATGAGCTTGCGGCAAGTTTGTTTAAGTTTTGATGAGCTTGTTGCAAGCTCGTTTCTTAATGACAAGCTCGTTTCTTAATGACAAGCTCATTTTTCTGTAGGGGATGTCTATCATGCACCCAGTCCTATCCTGTACCTAATTCCATGCTATAACCATTCTCATCATGTGCCAATTCAATCCATAACCCCATGCATTCCTATCCTGTACCCATTCCCATCGTGCATGCATCTGGTTCCTATTCTGATCCTGTATACATTCCATTATGTTCCTATTCCCATCTTGTACTCATCCAATCCTTTTCACAATTCCCATCATGTACCCTTTCATACCATGCACCCATTTCCATTCTGTTCCCATTTCCATCCTATTGTGCCTCTTCCTATCCTGTACCACTTCCCATTATGTACTCATTTACATCTTGTGCCAAATCCCATCCTGTATCTATTCCCATCCTTTATCCATTCCCATGCAGTATCCAATTCCATCTTGTACCCAATTACATCTTGTACCTATTTCCATCCTGTACCAATCCCATTCTGATATCTAAGCCAATCCGATTTGTACACATTTTCATTCTGTATCCATTCCTATCATGTACCCACCCCATCCTTTTCTCATGCCCATTTTGTACCCATGCCCATTTTGTACCCATGCCCATTTTGTACCCATGCCCATTTTGTACCCATGCCCATTTTGTACCCATGCCCATTTTGTACCCATGCCCGTCCTGTACCATTCCCGTCCTGTACCACTCCCGTCCTGTACCACTCCCGTCCTGTACCACTCCCGTCCTGTACCACTCCCGTCCTGTACCACTCCCGTCCTGTTCCACTCCCGTCCTGTACCAGTCCCGTCCTGTACCATTCCCGTCCTGTACCATTCCCGTCCTGTAACATTCCCATCCTGTACCATTCCCGTCCTGTACCATTCCCGTCCTGTACCATTTCCGTCTTGTACCATTCCCGTCCTGTACCATTCCCGTCCTGTACCATTCCCGTCCTGTACCATTCCCGTCTTGTACCATTCCCGTTCTGTACCATTCCCGTCCTGTACCATTCCCGCCCTGTACCATTCCCATCCTGTACCCATTTCCATCTGTAATTGCACTTGTAATTCAAGCAACATTCACCAAATAATTGCATGTATGCACCATCTTCTTGCCCAGATCACTTACATTAGATACTTCAGAATAATTTCTTCCACATGACATACTTTACAACTTCTTAATGAGGCTCTTAAGAGATGACTATGTTGTTACTGATACTGCAGGATAAGATTACACAAACAAGGTGCTTGAGAAGTTTTAGTGACACTTAACAGCCATATGTTTATCAAACCTCCTTTTGAAATATCTTGAGTGTTCTTGTTAAAAGATATTTCCATCCTTGAAGCTTTGTGGCAAAGATAATTATTTTTATTCATTATTATTGTTTATTCAACGTGTTTAAGTTTTTAAGATAAAAATCCTGGTGGTGACATACATCTTTTGTTTTAAATACATAGCTGAAAATGTTTACTGGCTGCTGTGTATGTGAGGTATGGAAAATTTCATTCCAAAGTGAGAATGCTTTGTACTTAAAGTAGTTTTATGTTGCGTAGATCCACTGGAGCAACATATGAAGGAAGATATTACATTGCTCCGTTAATGAGTGTGCAAGGCATTGGATCAAAGATGGCTGTCTTTTGAAATCTTGAATTGCTTTAAACAAATCAGAAAACACCATGTTACACACAAGGTTACATTCACTGAAGGGATGAACATCTTTGAAAATCATGAAATTAGCCAAACATTCCACCAGAAAATGATTTAAATTGTACTATTTCACAGTAATAGTAATTATTTAATCTATAGTGCCCTTTCTATACGAGTATATTTAAGAGTGCTTTACAAACATCAGAGCTTTAGAATAGGGGAGAGCTGCCCAAACAGTGCATCATCCATCCATTAGCTCAGGGAAGTAAATGAACACCACGTTTCCACGCTTCTCTCTCGAATAGTGTTCAAAGAACCAGGTCCTACTATCGGGACCGACGGTTTGGCTTTGACAGGACCGAAGGACGGTGAGCGCCATTCAACCATTGCCACTTCTCTCAATAGCTGAATGGTGGAGCAGGAGCTGCAAACGACGTACTTCTGCTGCTGTTTTAATTTATACTCATTTGTGATATCATCAGTTTGATAGCTCCCAAATGTCTGAGATAGCTCCATTGTTTTTCAATATTTTGTGGCAATGGGTGGAAGGAGGATAGCTTCATCTGACAAAGAATTAGGAAACTTGATAATACCCCAGCCTCCCCACTGCACCCCCAACCCCAATTGAAATGTTGGCAGGGGAGTCATCTACCCTGAGATGCCTTGAATTTGAAGTACACAATTATTATTAAATAATAACTGTTACAAAATATAATTAGATAAAGAGATTTTGGACATGCCTTAAATTTACAATGTTATAAATTTCATGTTCATCAAAATTAATTTTGATCAGTTATAATTGAGAAACGAAATAAGCTTTCCAAGACACCTGGTCCACTTTTATGCTATTTCGTATAAGCATGAAATTCTTCACTTTGTCACATGCAAGTGTAATATTTATGACAACATTTGCATCATTTTTTAATTCTACTTGGGAGCTTTGAATAGGAGCCCACCAATTCATCTTGAGAGCCTTTTGCTTTAACATGCAACAAATTTAGGATCGAAATCAACCCTTTAAAAAAATGATAGTTTGTATGTACTCTGAAGAGGCTTCCAACACCTATCAATATTATGCTGATATGAAAGAGCATCAATGTTGTGCTGATATAAAAGAGCATCAATGTTGTGCTGATATGAAAGAGCATCAATGTTGTGCTGATATGAAAGAGCATCAATGTTGTGCTGATATGAAATAGCATCAATGTTGTGCTGATATGAAAGAGCATCAATGTTGTGCTGATATGAAAGAGCATCAATATTATGCTGATATGAAAGAGCATCAATGTTGTGCTGATATGAAAGAGCATCAATGTTGTGCTGATATGAAAGAGCATCAATGTTGTGATGATATGAAAAAGCATCAATGTTGTGCTCATATAAAAGAGCATCAATGTTGTGCTCATATGAAAGAGCATCAATGTTGTGCTCATATGAGAGAGCATCAATGTTGTGCTCATATGAAAGAGCATCAATGTTGTGCTCATATGAAAGAGCATCAATGTTGTGCTCATATGCAAGAGCATCAATGTTGTGCTTATATGAAAGAGCATCAATGTTGTGCTCATATAAAAGAGCATCAATGTTGTGCTCATATGAAAGAGCATCAATGTTGTGCTCATATGAGAGAGCATCAATGTTGTGCTCATATGAAAGAGCATCAATGTTGTGCTCATATGAAAGAGCATCAATATTATGCTGATATAAAAGAGCATCAATGTTGTGCTCATATAAGAGAGCATCAATGTTGTGCTCATATGAAAGAGCATCAATATTATGCTGATATGAAAGAGCATCAATGTTGTGCTGATATGAAAGAGCATTAATGTTGTGCTCATATGAAAGAACATCAATGTTGTGCTGATATGAAAGAGCATCAATGTTGTGCTGATATGAAAGAGCATCAATGTTGTGCTGATATGAAAGAGCATCATTGTTGTGCTCATATGCAAGAGCATCAATGTTGTGCTTATATGAAAGAGCATCAATGTTGTGCTCATATAAAAGAGCATCAATGTTGTGCTCATATGAGAGAGCATCAATGTTGTGCTCATATGAAAGAGCATCAATGTTGTGCTCATATGAAAGAGCATCAATGTTGTGCTCATATGAAAGAGCATCAACATTATGCTGATATAAAAGAGCATCAATGTTGTGCTCATATAAGAGAGCATCAATGTTGTGCTCATATGAAAGAGCATCAATATTATGCTGATATGAAAGAGCATCAATGTTGTGCTGATATGAAAGAGCATTTGTGTTGTGCTCATATGAAAGAGCATCAATGTTGTGCTCATATGAAAGAGCATCAATGTTGTGCTGATATGAAAGAGCATCAATGTTGTGCTCATATGAAAGAGCATCAATGTTGTGCTCATATGCAAGAGCATCAATGTTGTACTCATATGAAAGAGCATCAATGTTGTGCTTATATGAAAGAGCATCAATGTTGTGCTCATATAAAAGAGCATCAATGGTATGCTCATATGAAAGAGCATCAATGTTGTGCTCATATGAAAAAGCATCAATGTTGTGCTCATATGCAAGAGCATCAATGTTGTGCTCATATGCAAGAGCATCAATGTTGTACTCATATGAAAGAGCATCAATGTTGTGCTCATATGAAAGAGCATCAATGTTGTGCTCATATGCAAGAGCATCAATGTTGTACTCATATGAAAGAGCATCAATGTTGTGCTTATATGAAAGAGCATCAATGTTGTGCTCATATAAAAGAGCATCAATGGTATGCTCATATGAAAGAGCATCAATGTTGTGCTGATATGAAAGAGCATCAATGTTGTGCTCATATGCAAGAGCATCAATGTTGTGCTGATATGAAAGAGCATGAATTTACTAGTAAAGCAATCTTGAATGTTTGTTTATATTTATTGTTTTTTTTATATTTACAAATAGATTTACTTTCTTCCACAATAATCTGCAAATTTTTACAGGATGATGCATATAACACTAAATATAATTCAGCAGTTTGTTAAATCTGTATACCCAAATAATCATTTTGTAATATTTCTTCACAAAGAAGTTTCTAGTCCTTCCAATCATCATCAAACTTGCTTTTTAAAGAATTAATTGTAGCAATGTACTTTTTATTCTGTAATATAATTTGAATTCTCTAGTGCTTCTGTAGTATAAAATTTTTTGCATCACATAGATCAAAAAATTTACAACAATAAATATGAAACTTGACTAGCAATACATTAATTCAGAATCATACAGAATACCAAATAATCTTTCAATTTGGCCAAAACTGTTTTTGTTTCCAAACTATGGCTGATCAAAGCTCAAGAGAAATTGAATACTATATTGACGTATTAAGCACCCACTGGACATTTTTTGACTGATAACATAATTCATTTGATTTATTTTCGACTTCTTTTTTTTTTTTGTTACTTTATTGGCTTATTTTGCATCTGATGCCCACAATGTTTTTGTGGTGATAAATGTGGGGCTAGTATAGAACCAGTTCACACTATGCACTTTGAATAGCACACTGTATGCAGCACCGGTACATGGGTCCTCATTAGGAAGACACTTTGGGCCTAAAAACTGGTGCAATTCTCATTTCTAATGCCCTGGCTGCTTATTACTGCAAATATGTCATATGTCAAATTTATGATATTTTCACTATTTCACAATTCAAAAGGTAAAAAAGAAATCTAGCTTAAGGTGTGATGAGATAGTTCCAATACTTTTTAGCCCCAAACAGCTAGATAAAAATTCTTGAAATAATAATCTTTTAACTGACCTCACTGATATATGAACAAGGAGGGTTTGCATTGAGTATTATCAGGGACGGATAGACCCAGCACATGCTTAGGAGGACAATTACCTCAAAGTGCCCCCAGTCAATTTTTCAATCTTGGTTGAGTTTTTTGAAAGAGATAGTGGTGACATTTTCTATATTGTTATCGTTTAAGCATTTAGTTAAGATAGGGCTCGCTATTTTCCATTGAGTACGTAAAATACATACATTGTGGGTATTTGATATCTCCCAGGCCCCTTTAATTGACCTGCAATCATCACAAAACCTCTCACCTTTTTAGTTCCCATGCGATAGCATCAGGAACCTAGTGGGTGTGTGTGTGTGTGTTTGTGATGGGCCAGCTCGTAAACGCGATATCTCAAAAACAGTACTCTGGATTACCGTCATATATGGTACACGGATAGCCCATGGTACGTAGATGTGCCCTATAGTTTTTGGTAGTGATATGCATATTAATGAGTAAGCGGGGCTTAATGTTAAATCTTAAAATGTTCATATTTTAGCAACCGCTTGTCTGTTTTGTGAAACAGAATTAGGTATGGCCCCATATTACTCCCCCCCCCCCCCACTTCGTGAAGCAGAATTAGGTATGACCCCATATACCTCCTCCCCCTTTGTGAAGCAGAATTAGATATGGCCCCATATTCCTCCCCCCCCCCCCCACTTTGTGAAGCAAAATTAGGTATGGCCCCATATTCCTCCCCACTTTCTGAAGCAGAATTAGGTGTGGCCCCATATTCCTCCACCCCCCCCCCACACACACACACTTTGTGAAGCAGAATTAGATCCCTGCTTGTGTCTATCATATTTCAACAATGAAATGTTTTCAATTTTTCTCTACAGAAATAATGTCTCAACAGATGACATCTACAGTGCCTTCGTCTCTGTTAGTGTTTTTCCTATTCAGCCGCAAAATACCTTCTACACAGTCACCCTTCCTTATAAAACAACCCATGAATTGTCATGCTCGTCGATGAATGTCACCAACGTCTTAAGGTAATCAATTTTGATTTTTCCAAAATGTTCAACATTATCATGCATATTATTTGTATTCTTATATTCAAAATATATGTAGACTGCAAGAACTAAATGTTTAAAAACCATTCAAACTTATGGAAATAAATAAAGAAAAGTTGCTGATTACATTGTTTAAAATTTGACCATTTTACAATTTGTTTTCCTTCAATTTTCTGGTCTTATACACATAATTTATGTAAATTGTTGATGTATAAACAACCAGACATTTTTTTTTTGTGCTAATGCTTCAGATTTTAATCATTTGTTGTTGAAAGGGATCGAGAATAGCTGATTCTGGCTAAGAAAAATTGGATCAAAAGTGAGAAAATGTATAGCTAGAAAATGAAAAAAAACTGGTGAACCAACTGCAACTATTATGTTAAGTCACATCTCCTATTTCCAATTTTGAAGATAAATGGCTGCTTACATCATTCTTGAAGTTTGTATTTTTCTTCTGGTTTAAAGTTTTTCACCTGTGTGGATTGTGTCTGGCTCTTATCTCATATCGTGCAATAATATCTGCTTTGAACCAAATTATGTCATGCATCAGATTGGTGCATTAAGGAGGATATTGTAATCTGAACAAGATCTTGGCATATAACCATAGAAACACGGTTGATTGTGTTTTGCCTTATCAAACTCTGTTACAGTTGCAATTGTCAAGGGATTTCAGATTCGTGCCTCACCTTCACAATGTTTAGACTCCGGATTATTTTAACACGGTGTTCGCCGATAAAATGTCTTTGAAAGAAAAGTTTATTGGTTGTGTGTGTTCATATATGAAGAAACAAAATTAATATGTATTTTTCCTTCGTTTTATTGTTCTCTCTTAATTGTTTTTCCAGTATGTACATCCTCTCTTACAACAACAAAGAGACTATACAGAGAATCTGGTGTATTGCGAGATACACATAATTACCTGGTGTATTGCGAGATACACATAATTACCTGGTGTATTGTGAGATACACATAATTACCTGGTGTATTGCGAGATACACATAATTACCCGGTGTATTGCGAGATACACATAATTACCCGGTGTATTGCGAGATACACATAATTACCTGGTGTATTGGGAGATACATATAATTACCTGGTCTATTGCGAGATACACATAATTACCTGGTGTATTGCGAGATACACATAATTACCTGGTGTATTGCGAGATACACATAATTACATGATGAAGAGAAAAACACAGGTCTTGCATCTTGAAACACTTCAGGAATAAAAAAGGAACAAAAAGATGCAGATTTATTCATCTTTAAAAATATTGTTTCATTAAGGAGATATTTAAGTTTAATGTTCGATCTGAATTTTGTACAAGTGACTGAAATCAGACTAGTTGTGGCATCACATCCTTACATTTGACATTCATATGTACAGCTGTTGGATATTTCATGAGAGTATATTTAAAAAAATATTCCCATGGTTTTTTGTAATATTCCCATGGTTTTTTGTAATATTCTCATGTTTTTTTGTAATATTCCTATGTTGTTTTTTGTGCTATTCCCATAGTTTTTTGTAATATTCCCATGGTTTTTTTTGTAATATTCTCATGGTTTTTTGTAATATTTCCATGGTTTTTTATAATATTCCTATGGTTTTTTGTAAAATTTTATTTGAAAGAGCGTAAGTTTAGAGCCAATTTGGAACAAAAATCAGCTTGATATCATATTCTGTTTAGGAGATATGGATTTTCAAAGATTTCCCAATTGCATTTTAAAGCTTTTGTACAGTATGATGAATGTTTGGTGATGTCATAGAGACAATTCTATTGCAAATGTTTATTCATTTCTTTGAACGTTAATTGGTTGTTTGTGTATGATTAGAAATAATTTTTCAAAAATTATTGAAGTAGGGTATATTTGGCAATGTATATAAATACCTAACTTTCATCAATTGATTTTTCTAGCAGGTTTTACTAATAAAAAGGAATGATAGATTTGAATGAAATACATAAACTTTGTGGGAGAATGTGTTGCTGTGATGTCATACTGAGCCTTTTCCTTTTCATTTATTAGCATTTTTTGTGAACCTCAAAATTTGAATATCTCCTGGTAGGAAAAACATATCAACAAGATTTTTTTACTAAATTGTTTCTAAAAAATTTCTCTTATGAAAGGTTACGAAAAAACATGAGAATATTTCTTTACCCCTTGTGCCCCATGCAGTCGTGACTCGACCAATTGGACATGCACTTTAAAAATTTTTATTTTACTTTGTCAGATACGCCCACAGCAGTGTTCCTTGTATCATTTGAAAGAGCTCGAATAGTTCTTTCAGAAAATGCAACTTTTTATTGGGGGTTATGTTGAAGATTCTTATAGAAAAAAAATGGGTTGAAATAGAAAAAATTAAAAAAATGCACAAACTTTATTGAAAAAATTAAAAATGCATCCAATTCCTGTTGAATTTTGACTGCCTCTATCATCAATTTTTTTTTGTTGGCAAAAGTTGTGAGAAATATCATGATTTTTAGCCTTGAGAACAAAATTTGACAAAAATTGTAGTTTCTGATCGCAACACAAGTGCCGTGCACAAAATGAAATATTGTCAAAAAGCTTATTTTACATATTTTTAATTGAAAACGCAAAGAGCAACTACCCCCTCTTTGTTCATTCCATAATATAAGTTTAAAGCAAACCCACACACTAGAGTCTACCAACTGGTGTAGCGGTTATCATACCTGTCTACAGACCACGAGGCCCTGGGTTCAAGCCTGAGTTGAGTAGACACGCCAGTGCACCATAACTGCTTATCAAAGGCCGTAGACATTGACTTGGTTGTCGATGTTATGTCTGTCCGTACGTCGTACCTGTGTTCTCGTCCGGGTTGTATTAAGCGTTTCGTGATAGCATTGTTACTGTCATAACCGTATACGCAGGCGACGACCCTGGTCATTGTAATTGTGTGTTCACTCGTCGTCGTCGTCGTCACACTAGAATATATGCATTGTAGTGTGTAGCTGTGACATGTGGGATTGCAACGTGGTGACTTTGGTTCTAATACCGGCCAGATGCGCAGCTTTGTTTATCTGTAACAGCTGTGATTACAGCTGTGATCCATTATTTATTTTCATTGTTTTTGCATGTTTTGCTTTGAGAATAGAAATTAGATTGGTATCATTGGAAAGGAAATTTCACAAACAATCTGAATATCCTCCATTTTTATTATTCACAAGAAATAATACAAGTTTAAAAAATTAAGCAGTTTTGATCAAAGTTTGCCTAAAATATGCAAATTTGCATATTTATGTCAATATTTTTTTAATTTTGATTTTTTTATTGAAAAGTTTATTGTCTTAGCATTCATATAAACCAAACTTGTAGTGATAGAAAACAAAAGGAAAGTTGTGAAAATTAATTTTGAAAAAAAAGTTTAAAATAATTGCAGTTATGTTTTGGATCCCCATGAATTTTAGGAGTTAAACCAGTTTGATGAATTTCTGTCATTTATCCTCAACTTTGGAGAGAAAAAATATTTTTAATTCAGTAGTAGAAAAGTGATTTTAATTTAATGGTAGATGAATCTTTTAAGGGAATAGTAATGATGAAAATAAGGGAAACAAAAAGAAAGCAATGCAGAACCAGGGAGTTGGAATAGAACTCCCTGATGGAACTGACTCAGATAGAACCAGCGCATAAATAATGCATGAGAAAATATCAAGAGTACGTCTATGAAGATGATGGCGACAATAATAAACATGAGTAATAAGTCATCAATTTATTCTTATTTAAAAAAATTGCCAGCAAACCTAATTTTCCAGAGCTTTATGACCTTTAAAATTTATAATCAGAAATAATGTAATTGTAGATATTGATAACAATTTTGGAGCTTGTTATTACTCTGACAAAGAGAGCCATGCAACAGATGATTAAATTCCATAATAACATGAAGATATAGAACCCTGGAGACTTATTAGATTAAACAAGTTGTGATTGGTCCATCGTCTCTCATTATGGTCTACACCAATCAAATACTGACAATTTGATATTGTACAGTACATGCGCTTTTTGTTTTGGCCTACTGATAAAACAGAATTGCTGCAAAAATCTAAATTGATTTAATTAGGACAATTGTTTGGTTTTGGCAATTATATTTCCAATTGTGTCAGTATTGATATTGTGACCTTGGAATTTTATTGTCGAGAGGGAGACGATGAAGATAATCAATGAAATTGTTTCTGAATGAGTGAGTTAATTGCATAAACGAGCATTTCATGTTGCTATTGGTTACATGCAAGTTCCTTTATGCTCTCAATGCTTCAATTGTCTGCTGGATTTATACAGAATTTGGTTTTTTCCATGGGCCTGCACTGCCCCCTTAATGAGAAAAAATGTAATTATTTTTGTAGTTTTAATTTTTTTTAAACTTAATAATATTAATTAAAATACCTTACATGAATACAGAACACAGAATGATAGCATAGTAAGCAATTGTCCTGTTTGGCTAATGACTGGTCCTTATCTGCCAGAATAGCTTCAGTCTGTCATGTATGATTATAGCTAAAATCCCAGAGCTTCTTCACCAGGGGATGAGCCTTGAGAAGGCCCCTGGACTCTATGCAGAAAAGATGAAGCGCTTCACACGCATTAATGTGCCCATTAACAAGTTTAGCACCCTGACCCTTTTTAAACCAAGCTAGGGGTCTGTCTCCCACAATTTGGGTAAAATTGGGAAAAGTTTTAGATCAGAAATCGGGGAAATGAATGCCTTTCAGAGGAAATGCTGAGGGTGCGTTTCTTCAGTAAAATTTCCCAATTTTACATAAATCATAGGAATGTATATGAGATTTGTGTACCTTGGGTTTAGTGTGTGGGAGCGGAGGGAGGGGGGGGGGGGGTGGAAACTTACTATTCGCACCCTCCACTCTACGGACCTCATCATCAATTTTGTATATATACATCTTTAGCAGCTCTGGCACAATTTAGAATCGGTACTTTCTTGGTATTGCTGACACATATGGGAAAAAGGTAGAGGTTGCTAATAATTGTTTGTTTTTTTAACCTATGAAAATCAATTAAAGATTGATCATTTGATACCTTTATTTTCAGGTCTTATTATTTGCAAACTTTGATATAAATGTGTGATGTATACAAATCCTTATCTCCTTCACTATTGGACTGTTAAAGATATTCTTAGGATCATTTCTAATGACTGAAATGCGAACAACATTAAAAAATCTATAGATCTCATTGCCTGATTTCCTGCATATTTCAAATAACCGATGGAGGTATAAAAAAGGAGCAGATTATATTTAACCAGGAGACTAATTAAAAAAAGCTTTTGGAAAGAAAGCTTTTTTGGAAAGCTTTTTTGGTCATGTAATGAACTAGAGATTTCTTTGCCTATGATTTCCACCTTTTTCAAATGGCCATTGGATGCATTAAAAAGGAATAATATTACGTTTAACCATATTAGTTTAGAGTTAAACTTTACCATTAAAGTTTACCTTGATAAAAAGTATTTTCTAGTCTTATTTCAGCTTCGAAATGTATATGGGATAGAAAGTTATTATGGGAAATATCACCAATATATTATTAAGGGAAAGTCATTCTCAACATAAGTGAGAGCTACTTAAAGGATAAGTTCAGTAGTCATAAATGTTTATCTTGTATGAAAGAGGACTTCAAAAGAAACAAAATGGTGAAGAAAGCATTCAAAAATCTTATTCCGTTAAGGAGATATTTAAGTTTAAAGTTTGGTATCATTCATGTAGAAAAGACTGATATCAGACTAGTTGTGATGTCATAGCCTCAGATTCCTCAAAGTCCTGCAATTCTGTAGCTTAAAAACCATTGGATATGTCAAAAAGGTAGTAAAAGTGAATCTAGGAAGAGTATTTGTATTATATCACCTGAAGAAAGTTTGAGGAAAAATGATTTAAATAGTGACAAAATTAAATAAACTTTCTTAATATGCTACAGATTTTGAGGAATTTGAGGCTGTGACATCAAAAACTAGTCTGATTTCAGTCGTTTCTATGAAATAATACCAAACTTTAAACTTGAATATTTCTTTCACGGAATAAATTTTTTGAATGCTTTCTGCACTATTTTGTTTCCTATGAAGTCCTCTTTCATATAAGATAGACATGCTTGCTCCCTGAACTAATCTAATCCATTAACGGAATGAGATTTTTGATTGCTTTCTTCACCATTTTGTCTCCTTTGAAGTCCACTTTCATATAAGATAGACATGCTTAATCCCTGAACTAATCCTTTAAAAAATCATTTTCTTCCTATCCTGGACTTATTTTTAATAATGTTGATATGTTTTTGCTTATGCAAATGCAATGTTAGTACAGTCAGATGTTTTTAAAGAAACTGTTTGAAATAAAGGCAAGACCGTTTTATAAAATTCTTTGGGATTTTGTTGCTGTTAGTTTTTAAATAAGCCTGAAACGTTTTTATTAAATGCTTTTAACAGCTTTGTAATCATGAACAATAATCAGAAACAGCAGCAGATCATTTGTTGAAGACTTTTTCTCTCTGAGAAACAATTTCTGCATGCATAGTACCAGTTTTGTGTTAATCTCTTTTATTTTTGTGTTTTTACCTTATTTGGATTATTTGTGTGTGGAGTTTCATTTTGTTTTGTTAAGTGCAGAGAACCTTGGGATTCTGTACTATATTAGCACTAGGGAAGAAAGTAAGTAATATTATATATGTATATTTCTTAGAATGGTTTATTTCATAATAATCTTTCTTTCTTTCCTACAGTCTCTGGCATATTGACAGCTGTAGTCTTATCTCATTGGCCAACAACATGGTAACATGTAACTGCATTGGACCAGGAGTGTATGTAGCAGTAACTGTAGTAAGTAGCAACCTTGTTCAATCTGAAATTGATACCATGTGGATTTTCAGAGATAAGTTTAAAGGATACTTTCAATTTGTGTTTTTTCACATTCTAATCTGATGATTGAGAACTTAAAGTTCAGGTTGATTCCTGATAGGGATGGTCATTCGAACCACACACAAAGAAATATAGATTCACCAAATTATTGCACATTTGAGATAAGATCAAAATGTGTTCATTGATTTTGAAGCTGAGGTTTGGCCATTTGATGATTCTCATCAGGTAGATGGTCTGACGAAGAAGCTTGTTAATAAAGCTAACAAGCTTGCAAGTGGAAACTTTACAAGGTCATATTTTGAAAATGGGCTCACAAATGTAACGTATATGAGTATGTGGAACAACAAAATCAAGCTCATACTTCCATCCTCCCTGGCATCCCTAGTTTTTCTGAATGCTCCGAAAGTTGTGTAATATATTTAAAGTTGTGTAATATATTTAAAGTTGTGTGATATATTTAAAGTTGTGTAATATATTTAAACTTGCGTAATAAATTTAAACTTGTGTAATATATTTAAAGTTGTGTGACATATTCAAAGTTACATAATATATCTAAAGTTGCATAATGTATTTAAAGTTGTGTAATGTATTTAAAGTTGTGTAATGTATTTAAAATTGTTTAATGTATTTTAAATTGTAATGTATTTAAAATTGTGTAATGTATTTAAAATTGTGTAATATAATTAAAGTTGTGTAATGTATTTAAAGTTGTGTAATATATTATAAAGTTGTGTAGTATATTTAAATTTGTGTAATATATTTAAAGTTGTGTTTTTTTTTTGTAAGTTTGGTAAATATATTTCAAGTTGTGTAATGTATTTCAAGCTGTGTAATATATTTCAAGTTATGTAATGTATTTAAATTTGACAATCTAGCAGATCTGTATTCAGTCTTAATGTTACAAGTGTGCAATTGGGAACCTTACAAAGGTCATAATTTTAAAACAAGCTCTCAATTATAAACTTTATGAGCTTGCAGAACAAAAAAATGATCTCATACTTGCGAGTTGGTAGAAGCTCACCATAAAGTAATTGAGCTTATGCATGCTAAGGGTGTGCTTGTAGGAGTTAAGAGCAATCTTTATTAGCTAGCAGCAAGCAAATCAAGTTCAATTTTATAAGGGTACTCTCCCTCCTTCTATACCCAAATCTGGAACATTTGCAATTTAGGAGTGAAAGGCTTTCGAAAAAAGAAACTGTCAAGAAGCTGACAGAATTGTCACATGCATTTCTTTTAAAGTTGATATGATCTGGGATTCGCTCCCATCCCAAGTTCTTTCTGAACACTTCAGTTGTGTAATATATTTAAAGACAATCTAGCAGATCTGTATTCTGTCTGAAAATAAATGTAACATGAAAGATCTGACAAAGATTATGGAGCTCTTGAGAAAGCAAAAACTTGAAATTAGCTTTATTCCCTTTCTATCTGAAACAAGATCTTGCATTCAAAAAAAAAAAATCTCTAATAATTGTGAATAGGGGCCTCATGTTTGCATTAGTTGTTAATTGTGCTCCTGTGTTTCAAATAGTCAGACCCAACCTGAAAAAAAAGCAGACTTTTTTTCTTTATTTTCTTTATTCTGAAAACCACAAGTAGTTAGGATCAAATTTCCCTAATCAACGACTCTAATGTATTAGTTCTCCTGTTGGTTCTGAGTTGTTGTGAAACTTGGTGTTGGATTTCATATTAGCTTTGGATGAAGTTCTTATTGTGTGGTTGAGTGGTTATTTTAATTACGTAATAATAATCGGTTATTTTAAACTTATAGACTTTATCAAAGATAAATTATTACCCTGGTCACTGGTCTCTCCTGAAAACTTATTGCTGAAGCCCGTTTTATCAGCAGCCATATACAGTACCCATTACAGCTGGGTGGACTGTTAAAGTGTCTTGTCATGGTTTGGTCTCATTATTTGGACATGGTTTGCTACATTTTCGAGGAGAAGGGCAAGTCATGAATACTTTAATGAGGTGACTTGTGAGAAGATTTTCATCACTAACAGGATTTTATTTCTTAATATTTGTTTGGACACTAATAACAAAATGCAGTAGGCATAACTAATAACTAGGTGGACAGAGAAATTTCATCTGCTCAATTAAATGAACATTTACTACATAGATACCTTCATGTAACGTACCATGGTGACACATGAAACAGAAGCTAAGAGGGAATTTTGTGACATATACCCACAGCGCAAGGGTTCTCCCTGGCACATTTTGTGTTACTGTAATCAGACATACCAGCCTTCTATTGTTCTTCTAGCTACATATCATTGTTTTAGAAAGAAAACTTATTGCTTTACAACCAGTTTGAATTGCTTTACAACCAGTTTGAACTGTTTTACAACCAGTTTAATTGCTTTGCAACTTCATTGTTTTAATCCCATTTTGGAATTGTTTAACAATCATTTTGAATTGTTTTACAAAACAGTTTCAATTTCTTTAAAAGCAGTTGATCTGTCAGTTTGATTGCTTTACAACCAATTTGAATTGTTTTACAACTAGTTTGAAATGATATAAAACAGTTTAAATTGCTTCAAGTACAATTTGAATTGCATTAAACCTGTTTGATTTACTTTACAAACAGTTTCAATTGCTTTAAATACAATTTGAATTGCTTTACACTCAATTTGAATTGCTTCACAACCAATTTGAGTTCATAAGTTTGAAACAATGCTTTACAACCAGTTTCAGTTGATTTAAAATAAATATGAATTGCTTTATAAACATTTAAATTGCTTTACAACCAACCTTGATTGTTTCCATCCAAACAGCTTCAAATGCTTGACAACCAGTTTCAATTGCTTTATAACCAGTTTTAATTGCTTTAAAACCAGTTTGAACTGCTTTACAACCAGTTTTAATTGCTTTATAACCAGATTTTAATTACTTTGACAACCAGTTTTAATTGCTTTATAACCAGTTTGAATTGCTTTATAACCAGTTTTATTTGCTTTATAACCAGTTTTAATTGCTTTACAATCAATTTGAATTGCTTTACAACCAGTTTGAATTGCTTTACTACCAGTTTAAATGGCTTTATGAACAGTTATTTCATTCTCTCCTACAGCCTCCCCCAAGATCCATGCCTACAGCTGTATTTGCTGCTTTAGTTGTAACTGAAATTTTGATCTGGACAACAATAATAATGCTCCTGTGTGCCAACAGGTAATTGTTTAAATATATTTGTATTGCTTGGTAAGTCATGATGTTAGCATTCCATTCAAACTTTTGAAAATTCTTTATATCTGTTGTTTTACCATGCAATCACATACTGTACTTCAGTTAAATAATTGAACAGAGTCCCTAGCATCCTAAACATACCCCAACACACTGTAATAAGTGATGCATCACACCTTGTCTAAGAAGTCAACCGGATATATTTTTAGAAGGGTCTATATAGCTTCACCTCTTTATAAGAGTCTGGTTGGAGTTGCAAACCTGGCTTTTAAATCATGAAGCAATATCTTTCCTTGGAGAAATGGTCTGTCAATCATTAGTTAAAGCACATTAGTTAATGCACATTAGTTAAATCACAATTAATACACGCATCACCCCAGGCATATGATGCTCAGCTATATTATCAAGTTTGCAAACAAATTTTTCCCACTAAGACACCTAACATGGATGAGTGATTTCAATCACAAAAATGCCTTGATTACTCAGCACTGACTTTATGTAATCTTATACACACAAATAACCTTGGGCTACTTGGTTGTGGTGTGCATGAAATGGCAGATAAACAATCATTGTTTGGAGTGGAAACACAATACACTGACAGGAAGTTGGGTTGGTAATTGTCATACCTGAGTTTTCAGGATTAACTCGGGCGTCGGGTGGGGGTAAGCTTAAAGAGAAACTTTTCGGCATGTGGAATTTACACAACATGTGACTTGATTGCTTATTCTCAATTTAACTTGTTATATTTGATTGTATGGCTGAAAGACAATATGCGTAAAGCTCCTGCGTGGTTTATGTAACATCTTTAGTGGATGGCACATTACACAGAGAAGTTAACTTAAGTGTAGGACAAGCTTTAAATTTGGATGTTTTTTTTTTACTTTTTGAAATATTGTCACTAAAACTTACAGATCTATACCAGATTACTCAAAAATTCCCCAAATCCCAAACTCCTTTGTATACTAAAGACTATGTTAAGTTATGTTGAATTTGAATCTATGCCAGACTCAAATGATTTGCTCCTTTTCTTTGTTCCCCAGGAGACTGGAGTCTGACAGAGCTATCGTAGTCAAGCTATTCCTTGTTACTGTCTCAGCAACTCATATAACACTTCTTTGTGGCCTCTATGTGACTGAAAATGAGGTAATTTTTACTGTGATTTTCAGCATGCAAAATTAAATCCATACTAGAGCCATGCAGTCAGTGCTTATCTCTGGTTTCCTTGGACGAAAATATATGAATCCCCTTTGACAGTCCATTGCAGGTTAAATTTCCAGCAGTGCTGGTACTCATTTTACAACTTGAGTGGCCTGAAGCAAGTATAGTGTCTTGCTCAAGGACACAATGCAACACTCGCGACAGAAATCAAACCCAGTATCTTTCCCCGCACAAACATGACCTCTAATCCACTGTTAAATGCAAACACATGTATCAATTTAGTTGTTCCATTTCAAACAGTCACACCTGACTATCCAGGTTGGGTCAATTTTTCCTCTTTATTTTCCATTCTGCAAACCTCTAACATGCAAACATTGTGTGGTTATTTCAATTCAGATAAAATTCAATGGTAAATCTCAAGTTATACAAATTTTGAATTTGTGGCACATGATGATATTCAGTACCGTTTGCATTTTAGAGACGCTGGCCTGAATAATCTGCCCTCAGTGTTTGGTCGAGTGCTCCTCCAGATACTTTTGCTGAAGTTATATCCCTTAAAAAAAATGTGTGTCACTTTTTTCAATTTCATATCTGAAAATGTGTGGCACACATACTGTTGCATTAAAAAAGGTGAAAAAGTGTGACCTTACCACTTTTGCCTCACCATGCCACAGGTTGTGATACATACATTCTCCACTCTTTGTCAAGGTAATCTATATACAGGAATATCACATTATTAAATGTCATAAAAAAATTCATTTTCAAACCAATTTTTTTAAATGAGTTTCCCCTTTTCTCATGCACAAGGTGCTTCATGGCCTTGTTGGTACCCTCCCAAGGTTTTACTCTTAGATCTGGTGATCTCCTGGTCACTGCACCAGGGACACTAAAGCCACCATCCTCCTCACCACCAAAACCATACCTAATGCTGGTATCAATATAACATTTACTCCCCACTGTTCCCTGAACTCAAGCAAAGGCATCATCAGAACCAGGGACCTTGCCTACTTGACAAATAAAGACCTCTTTGAGGAACTTGCCAGCCAACATGTCACTGAGGCCCATCATCTCATTCTTAAAAGAGAACACCCAAACACCCACGAATACCATTTTCCTGACTTTTACCACTTTCCTCTTCCACATCCTGCTGGCTATCTGAGAATCCCAGTCGCCCCTTGCATTCCCAACCCTCTCCGCTGTCATAAGTGTCAGAGGTATGGCCATGAAAAAAGTCCTGCCGCACCCAAGGGCGCTGTGGCAACTGTGGAGCCTTGGACCATGACAGCGCCTCTTGCATCAACACACCAAACTGCACCAATTATGATGGTGCTCACACCGCCAACCATCCCTCCATCTCAAAAGACTGCCCCACCTGGCTTCAGAAAAGAAAAAAAAAGACAGATAACTAAACTGAAAATCCTTAATCACAGCACCACTTACCCAGAGGCCAGGAAGCAATTTCTTACTTCCCTCCACACCAAGCCTTCCAACTTGAGCACAGTCCCAATACAGGTAAAACTGACTCACATGCCCAAACAGACCTCACCTGGCTCTTCTTACTAAGTCCTAAGCCCATCACCTTTGCCAACAACCCAACCACACCCGTTACACAAACCATCTCCACCACCACCTCTCTCCCAACCTTCCTTCCCTTTCTAAAAACCCCCTGTCCACTACCCCAACACCTCACTCAAATGCGATCAAACTCAGCCAACAAATAACAAATCAAAAACAGCCCACCATCCAAAACCCACATGTATGACACTGAAGGGAACATGGATTGTTCAATTACCGAACCCACCGAACAATCTTCTCATCCAATTTTCAAAAACAACCACTCCAAAGAAACAGGGACAGATCCAAATAAAACACAAACCAACCCAGACACAACAGATCTTCCTCCAAATACCCCCCTTCCCCTTCCCTTGCCTCCTTATGGCATACAACACAAAACAATTACAATAACACTGACAACATTATACAATGGAACATCAGGAACCTTAAGGCTAACTCAAAAGAAATTGGCCACCACCTTCAACCTGGTCGTCTTCTGCCTACAAGAAACCTTCCTGAAAACCACTGAAGATTATTCCCTCAATAACTTCTCTTGCTGCCATAAACATCAAAGAGGATCCCGACAGGGCCTGTGGGGCATCTCCATTCTCCTTAGACAGGATATCCCACACAGCCCTATTCATGTAAACACTGACCTTCAGGCCATCTGTATCTCTATCTCCCTCCACAAAATCTTCACTCTTTGCAATATCTCCCCCCTCCCCTCCCTAATGCCAACATTGTGTCAACCAGCCTTAACAGCCTAATCTCTCAGCTCCCATCAACTTTCATCCTTCTTGGTGACTTTTATGCCCACAACCCCCTGTAAGGCTCCAATACCACAACCCCCAGATGCAAGCTTGTTGAAAACACTTTTCAAGAGCACAACCTCTCCTTGCTCAACACTAACTCCCTGACTTACCTTCACCCTGCCACACGCTCCCTCACCTGCATTGATCTGTCTATCTGTTCCCCCAACCTCCTTGATTGTAGCTGGAAGGTCACTGCTAAACCCTTTGGTAGTGACCATTACCTCTCCTAATTCACTCCAACCTTCAAACCCCTACAGACCACACCCCCAACTGGAACCTTAAGAAAGCCAGTAGGCCCCTTTTTGAAACCCTCTGCAACTCTCACCTCTCCCCCATCTCCTCTAGGGTGAGGATCCCATGTCAAACTTCAGTAATGTCCCTATCAACATCGCCACCTACTCCATTTCCAAAACTTCCAAACCCTCTAACCTTTCCCCAACCCCTGGTTCAATGATGACTGCAAAATTGTCATCAAGAACAGGAAAAAAAAACAGAAACTTCAAAAGGAACCATTCAGCCAATTTGCCATCTTCTCAAACTCCAAGTCTGTTCTTACTTCTTTACTCAACCTTAAATGTGGAGTAACCCCACGTCCCACCTCCTCTGTAAACTCTTCCCCCCCCCCCCCCTCGCGGAAAAGTATTTTTTTTTTCTGGATACCCAGCCATGTTGGCATCCCTTGCAATGACAGAAGTTATTCAACCGCTAAGCTTGCCTCAACCTCCCCCTACTCCTGTTCCCAAAACCCTTTCTGACATCAAACCACTTATTGCTTCCCTTGTTCATTACTGCTAGCAAACCTCATGGGATTCCCAAATTGACAACAAACTCCACAACATCCAGCCCACCATTCCAACCAAACCCACCATCCACAATCTCTCCTGTATTGATGGCATCCATATTACCCGTGTTAGATTAGGTCACACCCACTTCCTCACTCCACCTCTTTACTGGCTCCCCTACCCCTCTGCAAAAATTTCCCCCTCACAGTCCACCACGTCCTCTTTGCCTGCCCCCTGTACAACCTCCCCAGAGCTTCCCTCACCCCTCTATAGCTGAGCTCTTCCAGAAAAAATTCCCTGGAATAAAATTATCTCCTTGCTTCATTATGCCTCTACAACCATATTTAGTCCTCCTCTCCCACCCCCACTACCTACTTTTACCCCTTTTTACACCCCTGCACTTCCTCTTTTGATCCCAGCTTCATGGCTTTTATGCCCCATACTTCTCTCAGACTCCTCTTTTTTCCTACCTCTGGAATGATCTAACCTCTCGAGTACATTTTGACCCTCGCTGTCGTGGTGCCAGAAGGAAACTTCATTGCAATAATAGCAACTTTGTGTCTAACATTTCCCCTAAAATAAGTAATATTTTCCTTCAAGTTTGTGATACATTTGAAATTTGAATTGGGTCATAATATGGAAAGTTTTATTGTAAAAAGTAATTTGATGAGGCTAAATTTAGATCTTTTAGTGGAACAAAGGTAATATAAACTTTGTCAAGATTTTTTTCTTCTACTTAACTCAAAAATAAATTTTTGATAAAACCTTCCTATGAAGATAGTTCCTATTTTTAAATGAATAACAGTTGATAAAGTTCTAAAAAAAGTATTTTATAACATTTTTGTAATCCAGTTTTTAATTTGACAAAACTAAGATAAAATTTGAAATTACACTACAACGTAACCGCTGATGGAATTTTCTCTTTATCCTTCTATAGTATATTGATTGATACTCCTCATGTAGTCTTTGGGCCAATATTCCATAAAGATTAATAAATGTCTTCGATGTATTTTTCAGAAGAGATTAATTTTATGTCCCTCGAATGTCAGGGAATTGAAAATTCATCAAAATTGGATGAACATTGCTACAGTTTAGGATGTGACTCACTTGTATATACCAATTCATGCTTTAGGCAGGATTCAAAGGTATCTACAGCACATGAGACATGGTAAAATGAGGAAAAATACATGAATGAAAACGGGTCACTTTATAGTGCTGTATTTTAGTAATGATGGAAGATTAAAAATTGATGGGGTTTTTTCAGATATTTTATTGCGATAGACTGATATTTCTTATCAGATCCCAGAGATGCATGCCAGTATTGTGCCCCAAAATCTACGGCATTGTGACTCACAGAGCCCCCACTAATATTTCTTAAGTAATGTAAATGTTGTGTCCACTTAAACCATTCCCAAATGTATGTACAGTGTATAAATAATTGTACACTGTATGTATGGGGCGTGGGGGCAGTGATGCGTGAATTTTCTCTGGCCTTGAGATGTTCAATTTTCTAACATGTGGAAAAACTGAGCACAGCTGATGTAAGGGCATGAATCTTTCATGGACTTACAACTTTCTCATTTTGCATCTTAAACATTAGATCTACCATTGTAAGTGACTCCTTGCCTCAGTTGATTGAATTTCACAATCAGTTTAAATTTTCTTTGCAAGTTGAAAAACATATTTTGATGAAAGGTAAAGCTAAGATCAGTAACAACAAGCTCTTTCATTATTTCAACCTCTGCCCAACATTGTTTTAAAATTTCTTTCCAGTCATAAATTATTTCTATAACATAGTTTTTTGGTGTGATATATTATTTAATTTTGTTGTTTATTGTTGTTATGATTTAAAAAAGCTATTATGTTTGTAAAGATTATTAATGTGATTGATTTGCGATATTAAAGTGAATAAACGAGGGAATGAAAATTAAAAACAGATCCATGGGGTGACTTGGTATCACTTCACCCCAAAGTCCCTCGTTTGATTGGCTTTGTCACATCATGAAATTGTCACCAATGGTTTTAGGCTTAAAAAAAAATCACTTTTCTGCCTCAAAATGGTGGAACTGCCAACAACGCTAGATTAATAATCCAGTAACTACCATCCCAATTGGATGGTAGTTAGTCCAGAAATTAAGACTTTCGATACTTGGGGCAGGCCCATAGCCAGAAATTTGAAATGGGGGTTTGTTTTTTTGTTATAAAGGGAAAAAAATCTTGAAATTCTTGGTGCTTATTATCTTTTATAGATTTCAAAAGGGAACTTCCTCAACAAAAGTGGGTTTAGGATTTTGAAGGGGGGGGTTGTATAAAAGGGCAACAAACCTTGAAATTCTGGTGCTTATCAAATTTCTAGATTTCAAAAGGGCACTTTCTCAACAAAAGGGGCTTCGTTCACTCGGACGAACCACCTCTGGCTGGACGAATCACTCCTTGAAAGTAATGGCCTGCTTGGGGTAAGAGTTACAGGTAAAAATGATCCAATAATCTATTTAAAGTTACCCATCTTTTTATGTTCCATTAATCATGTGATTGGTTGACAGGGTGCCTGCACAGCTGTGGCCTTGCTTCTTCACTTCTTTGAGCTGTCCGAGGCATTTTGGTTGCTAGGGATGGCAGTGCAGCTAGTCTTGAAGGTAATGGCCTCCTTTTTGGTATTCAGTGTTAATTATGCAATGATCATACTAAGAGCAGGTAGGAGTGTAGCCAGCCTATCAGGTTGGGGGTGTCAATGAGGGAATACATGTGGACCGCTTTGCATATTTTTTGGACTCTTTTTACCTTATTTTACTTTATGGGGATGCAGGTTTGGAAAAACCACTCTCCTGCAAAAAATTGTGGCGAGTAAAAATATTATAATATACTGTGGTACTCGAACACTTAATTAAGGCCTCGCCAAGTTGTATAATTAATTGGCGAGTGACTTTTTAATTATTTTTCAAATTTTTTGGGGGTGTATAATCCTTTGGACCCCCTGGCTACCTACACTCATGCCAGGGGTCACCCATTTGCAGCACTAGGGCACTTATATCAAGTAAGGTTATTGTTTGTAACATGGAATCAGCTTACGAATAGCTAAGGAAATTCAAGTATTTTTTTTTTCTTTTTTAAATTCAATCATATGTAGGCCAACGGCCCATAACAGCAATTAAATGATAGGAGTGGAGATTTATACATACTACAATTACAGTCTTAGTGAATTCTAATGATAGAGCAGGCATGCCTTTTTTGTTTTTACATAAATGTTTAGAAAAGAAAGCTTCCCCCCTTTATGCCAACCAGCTCTTTAAATATGAATGCTTGACATTTCAAATTTTCCTTGTGTGTCTTTTTCAATGTATGGAAGATTATTGAATGATTGAGTGTTGTGTATTCAATGCAGGTAACTTACAAAACAACAGACTCTGGGAGTACGGCTCAGTTCATGGCCCTTGGCTGGATCACCCCTCTCTTTGTTGTTGCGAGCTCTGCTGGTCTCAACGTGCAAAACTATGGCACTACATTGTAGTGAGTCAAATGCTACCAGTTAACCCTCCTTTCTTCATTCACTATGCTAAAATCCACTTTTTTTTCTTTTTTTTAATCACATTTCACCTTTTAATTTGGTATTTTCACCCTTTGTCTGATTATATTTGTACCATAAGTTTTTGTTTGATTTTAGTTAAAAACCCTCTGGCACTTTTGTGATGCGAGACATTGCACACGTGGCAAAAAGCCCAGACTCAATATTAGTAAAACCACATATATTTTTCAGAAGTAAAGGAAGGGAGGGGGGGGGGGTGGGTCTTCGATGGGGGTTTTCATGTGAGGGAGTTGTAATAAGGCTTTGTTAGAATAATTCACAAATTACTAAATAAGTCATGGGCCGGGAACTATCAGCTTTTACTAATGTGTTTTTTTCTTCAATAAAATGACAAGATCACAAGCGTATATATTTGAGGTTGGTCAAGTTCTACCAGCACACAAAAATATCAATTTGGGCCCAGCTTATTCAAGAGTCCCTTTTTGTGGGCCCTTTTTGTGACATCAATCCAGTTTATGGTAAAAACTGGATCAAAAATAAAAAGCATTGACACATTTTATGACCACCAACACATCCATTATTCATAGCAACAAACAGTTTTTAGAGCATCAGAACCAGCATTTTTATAGCCAGGGGCATATTTAGTGATCAAGTTTTTTAGTGTTAATGCTTAAAGAAGAAAAATATCACAAACTTACCCCCTTCCTTCCCCTTATCCCCTTGAGTTGGAGACTTCTTGCCCTAATTGCCCTCATATGGGGCTGTAAAAATGCACACAAACATAAATTTTGCAGGACTAATTGTGAGGTTTTTCAATAAGATTAAAGCAATGAAATAAGAACACGCAAAGGATTTCTCTCACTGATTTCTATTAGTTGATAAAGTATGTGATTTGTTTTACAACAATCATGCTATATTTATATATATATATATATATATATATATATATATATATATATATATATATATATATATATATATATATATATATATATATATATATATATATATATATATATATATATATATATATATACATACATACATACATACATACATACATACATACATACATACATACATACATACATACATACATACATACATATACATACATATAATATGCTAAATAAGTGTATGTAAATTATTAGGATAATTGAGATAATTGAAATAAAGTCCCAGATACTCTCATGCACAAGTTACAAGGTGAAAACAGCGGTGACTTTGTGACGTTCCTTACTTACTCTCTCATTGAAAAACAAGAAAAAACACATTTCATTCTTTGATACGGTAAATTTCTTTTAAGATATAAAATGGTATCAAGCAATAGATAAGTTCTTTATAACTTCTTGAATACAAAAAAAGAATATTGAAAGACTCGCTAGTAAGGAAGTTTATAGTGCAACAAATGTAAACAAATTCAGGGTGTTTTGCACAGTTAAGGAGATTCTTGTAAGCGTATGAACCAAACATTCCCATATACATGTGTTGAAGGGCAGGAGTTGTCATCCTCATTTCCCCCATGGTGGGGCTGTCCCCGGGAAATGCAGTCCCCAACCAAATACTGTTAGTAGATCATCAAATGTAGAAAATTCTGGTGCCCTGATAATCCAATCTTATTTACTTGTAATTGTCATATTGCATGAAATGTTTGTAAGTAACATGCAATGGTTAAGTTGATTGCATAGCAACAAGTTGTTGCTGCAGTGAGGTTACCATAGCAATATATTTTTTTCTTTTATGATGTAGTTGCTTCCTGAATGTGGGTCAGCAGATATTTTATGCCTTTGCTGTGCCCGCAGGTTTAATAATTGTGGTAAGATTTTTCTCTTTTTTGGTAATGAAAATCTGACTAAATGGTATGATTGACACAGGTAGTCTATTAATATTGTTGTACTAACAGATTGTTTTCTATGTGAATAGGACTCCTACAGTAAGTTGTGAGAAATTATGTTAAGCATATTCTTAGTTTCTTCTCATGAAAATGTTTTAAAGATATGTATGTTCAAAATTAATCAATTTTATCATTCGTGATTTGCATAAATGGAAAAATTAAGACAAATGATTTTCAATGCATTCTTTTTGTTAAATGTGAGGTTATAGGGTAAACTATTTGAAGTTGCTGCTAGGCACAAGAAATAAGTACAAAATATTTAAACAATATTCAAACATTTATCAGCCTCAATCACTTAGACAGAAGATTGTATCTGTTTTCAAAATGTAAAGACCGCTCTCGCAGATGGTAGAGCTATTCTAGACAATGGTTCCAGCATGTAAGGGATGAGGGGGGGACACGTGCCCTCCGATTTCTGGAATTTAAAGAACATTATTTTGTCTAAAATGACTATTTTTGACCTTTTCTAATGGGAGGGGGATGTAGTCTGTAAAATTATATGGTGCTATATCAGATCTTACTATATATTGATGAGGTGCAAATTTGGTACTTTAAAACCCATGTATTGCACACATTCAGTCTTTTTGAAGCATCTAAAACTTGGAAAATGCAAGGTTATCCGAGGCTTCCCTAGACCCTACTAGGGGCTTAAGGCAGGCCCTTTACCCCATGCTGGAAAGGTTTGTGCCCCCAATGTCGACCCTTGATGGCGCCACTGGTTTTAAGTTATTAATCAACTTTTTTTGTGTCGAAAGACCTGAAATCAATATATATTTTTTTAAACTACTTGTTATGTATGCCAGTAGGTAACCAAATTGTGTATGTATTGCTGAACTTATTCAACACCTTACATTTGCTGATCACATTGTTACAGTAATGCAGCCATATGTGGAAAGTTAATATTTAAACTCCACAAATTATTGACCTAATGTATAATAATGCTTGTGAAATCTTTCCAAAAAAATCTGATCAAAAGACAAGAAAATATTTTTTCCTGCAATTTCATTGAGATCATGCAGTTAGTGAAAACTTTACCCAAATTTAAAGCGTTTCTCCAATTTCAGACAAATTTAAATTTTGTCGCTTGTGCTGAAATTGCAATTCAATTCTCTCATTATTTTGTCTAATAGAATAATCTTTTTTAGAACAGTATCACTTACAAAGTAATTGTATTTCAGGTTTTTGTGCCATGATGAAATAATTCTCTTTAGGAGGAATGGTCCATCAATCATTCATGGGCTTTGCTCAAAGTCCCCAGGCATATAATGCATATCTATAATTAGGGTCAACCAAGGACTAAACTGATTCCTCTTTACTGCAAAAGAAGGCTTGTGGCTTAAGCCCTAGATGAATGACCTATTGCTATTGTGTACGGTGTAATAGTAGCTGGTTGTTAACAAGTGAACTGTAAAGAGGCTATCAGGTTGAAGGTGTGTATTACCTCCATGTTGTGCTGGTTGCTAACAAGTGAATCATGGAGAGGCTCTCGGGTTGGAAAGTGTGGATTACCACTGATTTTGAGGAAAACCAAGGGTGTCAGGTTGGAAGGAGTCAAGGGACAAAAATTCCTAATGCATATTTGAGTAGGAGATTCACGGTGCAATAATTTTCTTTCGCAAACTTTGCTTAGCAGTTGATGTAATCAACCAATCCACAACCGGTTCCGTAAAAAAATACATCGTGTGTAAACAAGCTCTTTCTCTTCATAATCAATTTATTGCATATTTTTGTTTGTTGGTGCAATTTGATTAATATTAAAATAGTATCTCAAAGTCCTGGTTTGAAAAGTACTGTATTCAAAATTGTTAAAGATATTAAAGATATTGAATAAGAAAATTGTATTAACTGTGTGATATGGGCACTGTATAAATAACAAGATGGTTAATGGAATGATGGTCACAAATGAAACACTAGATTGTTTCTTAGTGTAAAGTATAAGTGACATTTTAAGGTGGTAAGTTTAACGGGGATGCTGTTTCATTTTAATTTTGAATAATGATTGCTTTAATGATAGTGATAATTCAAATAATGTATCTGAAATGTGAACTCTTTACCAAAAATAGTTTCTCAAATCTCTCTCGTTTTAAACAGATTGTCCTTCAAATTTTTGCTCCCTATACTATATTCCTACAAGTCAGTAGAATTTTAAAGTAAAAAAATTCTTCTCAAATCAAAGCAATTTCTGACAAATTGTCGCTGAAATGTGACACAGTTAAATATTCTAAAAAATTCAAATGTAAACACTTTTTACTTTCTACTTCATAACCTGTGGATATAGGCATCCTGCAGTTTAAACAGAAAGAAATTCTGTTGAAATTATGTCCTCCATTTTTTTTTAAGATTTGTGCCCACTTTCATCTGCACTCATCTTTATTTTGCATCTTTCCCCAACAGACTGCCTTTATTTGTTTACTTCATATCGCATACACGTATTTTACAACAAAGAAAAGTAATCGTAAAATTCACAGGAGGTTACGCATTATTTTGTGAGTATCTCGCTTCTTTGTTGTGCATGTCCAACAGTGTTTTAACACCAGAGAAATATATTGAATTACCTAAGCCATTGTGGCAGACACCATGCGATAAGTTTCAGCAAATATTTCTTCTAATTTGACTTAATAAGATGACTGTCAGATTTTAATGAAAGTATCATCAGCACTACATGAGGGTCGCACTAGGCAGGCACCACCCCCTCAACATGTCAGTAAAAACTTTACAAAAATGCCATTTTACATGAATTAAGATCTTCAGTCTACTGTTTCCTTTGTGACACAGTTTTGATTTGTGTTGCCATTAATTGGTTTAAAACTTTATAAAGAAATACACAGCATCTAGTCCATATCTGCTACAATATCTGTTATCTATTTCTTATAAGAAAAAGATAACATTCCTGATACAAACTGAATAATTTTGTGTAATCTTTATTATTTTAATATTAATGTAGTATGCAAATATAAACTAGTAGTAGTATGTAAACTAGTAATATGTAAACTAGTAGTTGCAAATATTGATATGGAATCTATGCAATAAAATAATGCAAAATATCAGCCAGACTAGAACAAAATTAATTTTGTAATATGTAAATCTATTTCACCTGTATTCAAATTTTGCAAATAGTTTAGCATCAAATCAAAACTGCAAATAATTCTATGGAATATATATTGTAAAACGAATTTATAGATCAAAATAATTTGCAGTTTGAAAACATAATATCAACACAGTTTCAGTTATGTGAACTTGCATCTGTCTTGAATGTAAGTTTTCGCTGTCATTAAATTTCATTTTGTGAATGATAGCCATAATATTTCCTTGTTTTCAGTCCTAACATCAGAGCCACGTTGGTAGGTTGTATCACACTGTCGCTTGATTGGACGATGACAGTCCTAGAACTGCTCTTCTATACTCCTGTAACAAATGCCTTTCTTGCACTTTTAAAAGTTACGGAAGTAAGTATATATTTACCAAGTAATGTAAGCTAATATATTGGTTTGGATGCATGGCCAGTACTCCACCCTCCCCCAACGACATGCAGTCCGTGTCCATATTTCCACCCTCCCCAACAACACGCAGTCCATGTCCACCCTCTCCAACAACACGCAGCCCATGTTGTCCAACCTCCCCAACGGATGTCCACCCTCCCCCAACAACACGCAGTCCATGTCCACCCTCTCTAACAATACGCAGCCCATGTCCACCCTCCCCAACAACCCACCCTCCCCAACAACATGCAGTCCATGTCCACCCTCAACAATGCAGCCCACCCTCCCCAACAACACGCAGCCCATCCACCCTCCCCAATGACACACAGTCCATGTCCACCCTCCCCAACAACACGCAGCCCATGTCCACCCTCCCCCAACAACACGCAGCCCATGTCCACCCTCCCCCAACAACACGCAGTCCATGTCCACCCTCTCCAACAATACGCAGCCCATGTACACCCTCCTCAACAACACGCAGCCCATGTCCACCCTCCCCAATGACACAGCCCCATGTCCACCCTCCCCCAACAACACGCAGCCCATGTCCACCCTCCCCCAATGACACACAGTCCATGTCCACCTCCCCCCAACAACACGTTTGGACCCTCCCCAATGACACACAGCCCATCCACCCTCCCCAGCAAGACACCAGTCCACCCTCCCCAACGACACTGTCCACCCTCCCCCAATGACACACAGTCCATGTCCACCTCAGTTTGGACTGATTTTCTTGCTCCTTGGTGGATTTGATTTTCTTGGTTTTATATGCTTTCTTCCCGGTTGGGAGGTAAAATTTGGAATTTATTAACATAGAATTAAAAATACTGCTGTACCATTTCCCAAGAATTGAATGAAAGTAACCAAAAATGAAAGGAAATTTCCCTAAGTTTTAAGAAAATTCCCAAGATTGAGTTTGTAGGAGATCACCCAATTTGCAACAACATTTGGTGGAAACTGATTTTACCAGTGCAATTTTCCTACTTGTAACTGGGATAGATTTGGGGTTCTTTACCCCTCCCCCCTCCCAAGAGTTGATCCTTTCCTATGCCCTGCACGTAACTCTTAAATAAAGATTTATGTTTGTTGTTTTGCTTCTATGTGTCATAGACAAGGGTTTCATAATTATTGAATACATCATGATTATGTCTTTTCTATTCCCTCAGGCCCTGTGTTTCTTCTTGTTATATGGTATTTTTAGTTCAGAGGTAAGTACTTGTTTATTGCTAATTAAAAAAAATATCATGTAAAGCTTTTGTCAATAGCCAAATAAATTTTGAAATATTTTCTGCGGAAAGTAAGTGAGTTCAGGATTGAAATTATAAAGGGTTTAAGAGACTTTATAGAATATCTTAACATCTGAAAAGAAACATTACGTGTACCTCTGCTTTCCGTTTAGTATGCGCTGCAACTGCCAATTTTGGCCAAAATGGACGATTGCACATCACATGTCTCCTATCTGATGCACATTGGACATATTATTAATGCCCCTATAAAGCATATTGAAAGGAAAAAGCTTGCACACTTAATGACATTGACCCCAAACATTGGATTCTTTGTAACATCCAACAAATTGTTGACCCCATGTTTTTCATCTAATGCAAAACTTTTGGCTTCTTTCTAACATCTAACAGAATATTTAAAGTTTGAAAAAACTTGACAAGTTGTGAAATTTTTCAGTCTAAAATGATTTTTAAAAGAAAGTATATGTAATAATTCATTGATCTTACTGATTTAATTAAAAACAATAAGATTTCATCATCTCATGTTATTTTATCCACATTTTTCTTTAAGGTTCAAATTGAATATGAAAAAAGATATGGCCCTTGCTGGCCAAACAGAAGGAAAAAGGGCGAGGAGGATTCCCCTCGACCTGGAACAAACGATGAACTCTCACAAATCAGAGAGAGCAGTGTAATACACGATTTAGATAGTAGTATATCAGTAGCGGGACCTTTAGCAGCTTATGCAAGAGCCTCTTCAGCAGCTGCAAGTAATGGGGGTTACGGTTATTCAAATTCAACAACTAGTTTGCGAAAGAACGACATGTTTGCAGGAGGGTCTGCAAACGGGGGAGGAACATTAAATCCTTTTATTGTCAAAGGGAATGAAACTATTACTGAGAAAAACGGGGGATCTAGCGCTACAGTTCACACGGATAGTGGCGCTAGCACAAGTAGTTTAAGAGCGGATGGAGCGAAGAGGGGAAGTGCCTTACCTGCAACAGAAACAAAACATTCATTTAAAGGATTGAATTTAAAAGTAAGATCATTTATTTTTGTAGTGTTTACCCTATTTCCTTTGAGTTCAACACAGTCTGACTTGTACGGCAACAAAAAAATTGCTTTAAAATCAAATTAAAAAAACATTCATAGCAGCAAAAAAAATCATCAAAATAGGTTAAACATTGACTGTTTTACAGCACTTTTAAATCTCAGGCATCAATTTGAATATTTTATGCAAATGTTTTTTAGAGGGACCTTGGCATTTTTATATTGTTTATTAAATGTCTATCATGATTCTTCAAAGTGGTGCCTTCAAATTTTGACCAAACGAAGGTTGTGTGGGTGTAGCTAGGAGAGTTTGACAGGGTCCCAAAAAGCAGCATGGTAATGGTAAAAAGATCTAGAAAATATGCTAAAAGGTCAAAATGACAAATTAATTTCCGTTTCCTATCACAGTCTGAACCTATGTCAAGGATTTTGATGTTTGTAATGGGTCTTCCATTTTTGATTCCGGATATTGGCTCATCCCAAAATGACCAATGTATGTACACTGCTCTAGAAATTTAAAAGTTGTTTGCCCTGATGAAGCTTGCATCCCTCCTTAGCCCAATTTCATCCACACATGAATGTTATTTTATACCTGGAATTACTAGGACAGCCACATCCACGCCCTTATGGGCTTCTATGGCCAAGGGTAAGGGGGCCTTTTGACCCATATCTTACAGTTTAAGGTTCTTGTTGGTGTTGTAGATTAGAGTCCACAACAATATAAGGTACAGCATCTCAATTAGTGACAACTCCCTCTCATATTTGTGAAATCCGGTCGTCTAAAGGTATACCGGTACTGAATTTGTTTCACAATCATTACAAACAAAGAACAATGGCTTTGATCACAGTTTTCTTAGGCCAGACACCAGACTGATCCCCAAGATCTTCTAGTGGTTTCCTTTTGATTGTGGGGTATTTCCGGGCAGAAGTACCCTTCCCCGCTGCCGCTTGGACTGCCAAGACCAAATCTTTCCTTCCAATTCATGCGAACTCTCAAAGCAATCCGGCTCAAAATGATCACTACATATATAGCTGTAGTCCGTACATACAAAATCTGACTCAGTATTGTTCACAAAATTAATCCATATTTTACGGATTCTTGAGTCCTTTAGGAACCTATGAAAACTCAGACCTTCTCTTTTGGTATTACTACACCCGCCAACCACACATTGAAGCAGCATTTTGACAAATGAAATCAAAATTCACAATTTTCCGTGATGACAAACAGTAAAGTATGATGTAATCGTAAACAATTGTGTACTATATGTGTACAGTGTACACACACTAGCTCTACATCACGGATGGAATATCCGTTCAGGTAATGACATCATTGGAGGGAAGATGAAACTGTTTTTTTTTTCGAGCACTGGCGGGACGGTATTTTTATCATTTGCTATTTTCTTCATGAAGAAATGATATGAAAAATATACTTATAGGTATATGTATATATGTATATATATATATATATATATATATATATATATATATATATATATATATATATATATATATATTAAAAAAATATATATTTGTCTATCAAATTGTCCAAATATTTAATTCAATAAGTGAAATGTGCCCGTGTCATGACCTCTTTAGTAATATCAATCATTTGTTATTTTGTTTAGATAGGTAGAGTGGGTATTTCACATCCCGTTTTTAATAGCGAAGATTATATATATCTATATCTCTATATATCTATATCTCTCTATATATATCTCTATATATATCTATATCTATCTATCTCTATATCTATATATATATATATATATCTATCTCTATCTATCTCTATCTATCTATCTATCTCTATCTATCTATCTATATCTCTATCTATCTCTATCTCTATCTATCTATTTAAATATATATATATATCTATATATATATATATATATATATATATATATATCTATATATATATATATATATCTATATATATATATATATATCTATATATATATATATATATGTATGTATATATATATATATATATATATATATATATATATATATATATATATATATATATATATATATATATATATATATATATATATATATATATATATATATATATATATATATATATATATATATATATATATATATATATATATATATATATATATATATATATATATATATATATATATATATATATATATATATATATATATATATATACACACATACACATACACATCCATACCATTGGTTTAACCAGTTGTGAAGCACTGGTCAATGAAGGCCGACCGGGAATCAAACCCTGGACCTTTAAGCTTGCCTAGTCGATGCTATGACCGCTAGACCACGGGGATCTTTTAGACTGTTGATTTAGAGAATAACCATCGTTCATTACAATGCATTCATTCAAATTATTAATACAATAGTCATTCATATAATTGTAACCTTAGCCTTCAATGCTTGCCATTTTCACTCATTGGCATTTGTTATTTTTTCGTTTTTCTCAATGAAGGATCAGGCTAAGTCGTCACCTCCACTTTAGGTTTGTAGCTTGATTGGTTACTGCACAGGGCTTTAAAACCTTTACTCATGCACTGCTAGTTATTTCTTTTTATTTTGAATTTCAACTACTATATGCAACAACATTTTTGATCATTGCTGGGAAACTAGTTGCTGGGCTGTCAGTAAATTGAGTCAACATCTGTAATGGTGATCTGCCAGGGTAGGGGCAGATCAAGGTGGGGCAGATCAGGGGCTTACATCATAATTTGTTGGAGAGAGCAAATAGTTGTAAAGTATTAAATAGTATTTATTGATTGAAGCTGTGAAAATAAGTCAAAAAAAGTCAGAGGGGGCATCTGCCATTTTTTGGCCCAAATTTGCTCAATTGAACAGTGACAATTTACCAATTTCCAAAATTCATCAAGCAGATGATCTTTGTCACTCTCAATTTTTAATGAAAATCGCTGACCTTGACAACGCCCTTATTTAAGTATTCACAATCAGGCAGCCATCTTGGACATTCAGGCAGCCATCTTGGACAATCAGGCAGCCATCTTGGACAATCAGGCAGCCATCTTGGACAATTGATTCTTAGCAGTATTGCATGTGCTTGCACAGCAGAGATTCTTGACCTTAACCAGTTTCCAGCATCTACTGTACCCATTGAATATCTGTAATTGCACCCAGAACAATCCATTGCTACCAACCTGATCCTGACCTAGTCTGTCTACTCCCATAAACTATCTTTTGAATCTGGTTCCAGTAAAAAGGATCCAGAATTTGTGAAAGTGATGACCTCCTAATTAGTTAAATGAAAGTTTAGCCTTCGAATAGTGTAATAAACTGTTATTTTGAAAATATTTTAGGTCATCCACATTTTTTTCAATGGCGACTTTCCCACCTCTCTAACCCTCAAATCCGAAAACCTGGCTACACCCCTGCAAGCATGTTACAAAATGTCCTATTTCATCCCATGTGTTACTAGTACAGCAATAACTTTTTGGGTAGAGTTTTTTTTTGTTATAGCACCTTTTTCTGTCTTAAGATGCTATCAGTACCCTCATACATATGGAATGAACAAGAATTATTGTCCCCTTAATTCCTCATGAGGGGTTTTCCTTGTACAATATTTCAAGTGACTTTATTTCTGGACAAAAAAAAAAAACGATATAATGTAAAACAGAAACAACTAGCAGTGCCCTAATTCATTCTATGGAAGTATACCACAATTATTGTTCTTCTAATTATGGAGAACTCCATAAGTTATATTATGACTCAAAAATTGCAGAATTTTGCACAAATAAATCTTATTCAAGCTTGAGCCCCCTTCTTTCAAAAGTTGAGCCTGAACGATCATGTTCATTGCCTAATATATAAACCAATATTGTAACACGTATATACACTTGTAACCATATTTGCATGCCCCTCCTAATACTAAAATCAGTTACAGTCAACCTCTTCCTCCCCAATATCCTATTTATACCAGGCATGACTATTTGTGTTGAAGAAGTTGACAAATAAGCTTTGATGAACATTATTGTCTTTTTATAGTCTACGGTGCATCCGGTGAGAAAAAGAAGGTATTCAATTATAGAGACTTGATATGCAACCTAACAGAAAATACCATTCTTGCCTGTAACTAATTTCCAGTTGGCTTGAAGTGGAATCAGTCGTTTTTAGGGGTATTAATTGTTTTTAAAAGAGAAATTCTAGAAGAAGAATTCAGTGCAACTGGTTTCATAGGTGGCTGTAAGAAATTTTAGTTGGGAGGGGGAAAAACATGATTTGGGAGCGGCAAAAAATTAATTATACACAGTACATTTTGTGTCTTAAGCTCCGACAAAATCTGAAAACTGTCGGGGTCTGTATTGCCCACAACAGAAACCACAATCCAGCACAAGGAATTACACCAGGGATTTCCTCACACTTCACCTCACTTTCCATGGTCATGATCTGACATTGATAGTAAACTAATTTCACTGTAGCTGCACTGACTTTCACACTCAACGCAAGGACAAAAGTATTCCCCTGTGGTCAATGTGTCTGGCTTGAAGTAATTATTTACATGTATAATGGTATTTAACAGTGAAGGTTTTGTTTGTTTATTGATGAGTGATTTTAAGTGATGTTTTTATTCAACCTGGTAGGCTTTGAGGATTTTGGACTGAAAATCTATTGCAACAGATTTTCATCATGTGTGCATCCTATCCTCTTAATTATACATATCATTTAAGCATATTTGTATTCATATATACAAAAAACAATCTTTAACAAATCTTTGGGGCAATTGAACCCCTTGCCTCCATATCAATCCACACATGACTGCTTTCAGAGGTACTTTCAGCAGGTGGCTTTCAAAATCAGGCCTATTAAAACCAGTGCTACTTTCCATGTAGCTTAGTTGGTTTTAATTGGTAGTCAAATGCTTACAGTAGAGGAGGGGCTTGGACATTGGTATCAATTATCATGGTTGGACCCACCCCTCCCCCACTTTTTGGATGTTGGTATCAAATATCATGGTTACACCCCCCCTTCCCCCCCCCCCCCACACTTTTTGGATGTTGGTATCAAGTTTAATGGTTGGACCCCTCTCCCACTTTTATGACGTCATTGAATATCATGGTTGGAACCCCCCCCCCCTCCACTTTTTGGACGTTGTCATCAAATATCATGGTTGGGCGTTGTCATCAAATATTATGGTTGGACCCCCCCCTCCCACACACACACACTTTTTGGACGTTGTCATCAAAAATATCATGGTTGGACCCCCACACTTTTGGGACACCCCCCCTTCCCACACACACACACCCCTTCTCCCACGTTTTTGGACGTTGTCATCAAATATTATTTGGTTGGACACCACCCCCCCCTCCCCACCACACACACACACACTTTTTAGACATTGACATCAAATATCATGGTTGTGCTCCCCCCTCCCTAAGGCCAGATATATCATGTTATCATGGAGATGAAATTACACAACATTTCTGATTGGTCAAAATATTTACACAATCCCCAACAAGCCAATCAAAGCACTGCAGTGGAAATGTCTTCTAGTTTGTATTGGATTGATGGTGATGGGTAAATATAATTTCTTGAGATAAGATTTTACCAATCCATTTCTAACTTATATGTTCTGTTCTCTCGTTTCAGCACAAACTGAAAGTTTTTCCACTGATGAAGCATGACCAGCTACGAGAAGAGCCCAGTACCTGAATATACACAGCAGGGCCAGCCGTATGATGACATTTTGGGAAGAATGTACTGTATAAGCACAAGTGTGAAAAACATGTCAATGTTAACAATTTCACCAGAAGCTATTTTGTATCTCATCATGCCAAGATTCTGAAAATTTAATTCAATTGGTAAAATCCTAGTATAGCGACACAACTTCGGCAAAATGTGTTTCTTGTACTACAACTTTATTCCATTATTAGAATAACTGAAAATGTTCAGATTTTTTGATGACTTTACAAAATTTATTTACATCAATTACTATTGAAAGTACTCTTGTTGAAAAATTTATGTTAGAAATAAAATTTTAGTCCCAAGGATAAAAAATAACAATGAGAAATAAGAATCTAAGATATGCATAGTAAACTTACTTTACAGCTTTATTAAACTATACATAGCAATTTACCGCTATACTAGCATTTTTTCAATTTAATTTTCAAGATTTTCAGTTTCCAAATCTTGTTTTGTTCCGTTTAGTAATAAATTTTAATACTTGAAGATTACTGTCTAGGCGAAGTGTTTATATGCGTATTTAATGCACAAGGCAAAGGACTTTGGTCCGAGTAGAATGATCTGACTTTAGGAGGGTCAGTCGTGAGTGCAAAGTCCATTGAACTGTGCATTGAATATAAATATAAACACAATGCTTTCAAAACATTAATCTTTTAATGAAATGTCTATGTTAGATTGTCTAAAATGCATCCGCAAAAACGAATGAAAACGAGAAAAATTTACATACATTTTTTCGTTTTGTTAAGAAATTCACCTGTCGTAAAAATGGACTAAACCAAATACTGAAGGACGTGTATTATTGGTGTTTAATGCACTGGTTATGACAATGCAAATACTCACTGCATAGAAATTCTATAAATAATGGTATCTCATGGCTGTTATTTGTTCATAAGTGGCAGAGGTTATTTTTTTTGTGAGAGATGGACGGTTGTGAGAGATGGACAGAGGTTGACCAGAAATCTTCAAGAAATATGAATAAACTTTGGTGAGATAAATTCATATTAAAAGGGAAACAATGCTGAATTTTTGATCACAATTTGACTTGGTGAATTTTCGTTGTCTCATTGACAAAATTTTATCAAAATTGTCATCATACAATATAAAGTGGAATCGGTTTCTCAGTGAGCCTGCTGCCAGAACCACTTCTTCTGAATGCTTTTCTTGTAATATCAGATAATCATTGTACAACTCATGCATACCATCCTATTTTGATGTTATGCAAAATAAAATTACTGCATAGATATATACATATATATGTAATTTGTGGCATAATTAGAATACATATAACTGTGGCACTGCAAATTTTCTGGTTAGGGTATGAAAGCAAATACTTCTCAACTTGGCATAGCCACATATATACTGGGCGTGCCCATATGATATGTTGAAGGAAAAGACGGTTTGTAAGTTGTATACCCCAGTGATGTAGACATAGGAAGATGGGGGAGTGGATTGGCCCCCATTTGATGAGTTTGCCCCAGGCACGTAGCCAGAAATTTTTAGGAGGGGGGGGGAGCTGAGTTATGAAAAGTAATTTCCAACTAATTGATTAACTATATATAAAGCGGAAAAACTCAGAAGCATAACTGTTACAATAATTATAAAAAAACTTACCCTAAAAGATTGATATTCAGCAATAGGGGGAGGGGGAGAGGGAGCACAGCTCCCATTGCTCCCCCTTGGCTACGTGCCTGGTTTGACCCCAAATGCATATATGACAACTGTTTATAACCATTAGTTTATAACACAGATTTGCTTTCCGATGTGAGACTGAGCCCCCTCTCCCTACTGACTTACTCATTACATTCATGTGTAATTGTTTATTCAGGAATACTTTCTCATTTAATGGAAAAATTCACTCTTTGTTTGTGAACATCATAAAGATTATATATGATATGATTTAATAGAGACTTCATCTAAAGCTGTGAAATATGTAATCAACAGAAAATTTGAAGTCACAGAAGTTTGGTGTATGTCACCTCAAGATAATGAATTTATCCGTTTAATATATTACAGAATATCAAATAGAACTATGGAATGACAGAAAGAGGAAAGCCCACCCTGTGCCCATTCAGCTTGGTAGGAAAGAGAGATTTTTGTTGAATGGGACAGTAAACCCCATTCTTAAAGCTATAATCAAAAAGAAGTTTCACCAGTTAAAGTGATTATCAATTGTCTACCAACTTCTTCTTTTAATGAAACCAACCTTCAGCCCTACAAATATCTTGACTGCTTCAAAAGGGAATCTTGTCTCAAGAAAATGACTAATTGACACACCATTGGTTATTCTATTGCCTACTATTAGCATTACTTCTGTGGCAAACATTGATTGGCTTGCTAGTATATGTGCAGATATTTAGACCAATCAAAAAGGTTCATTTGTATCGTAAATTTCTGTCCATGTTAACATGATAACCTGGCCTTTAACCTAAAATACTCTTAACTTGCAGATGAATGCTGAAAAGTGGTTTATAATTACTCAATAAATATGCTTTGTGAATGTTTAGGTCTAATTATATTCAAATAAAATTAATCAATTGTATTAACTGTCCTTGTTTGTTCATGTGATAAGTACCTTTCATCTCTAAATAAGTACCTTTCATCCCTAATTATTATTTAATTAACTAGCTTCACAAATTAGGTTAAATGATAACAAAATTGTTTAGTTTGAGGTACATATCATAACAAATGGGGTTCATATTAGTTGAGACAAAATGTTGCTTTTCTCAAATTATTCATCGCAACTCAAGACATTTTCATTATTTTGCAAGTCTATAGTTAAGACTTTCAGTTTAAGAGTTGTATGTTGGGTTTGTAAATTTTATCCGGCTGGGTTAGTAGAATCATGTGGTTATCTTATTTGGCTTTATTTAGATCAACTTTAAAAAACACAAGTTTTGCAAAAACAAAACTGACATTTGTAATAGAAACGAAAAACCTAACATTCTTTTTAAAAAATCACGGCATACATACATGAAGCATTATATATCCTTAGCAGAAAAAGTCAAGTCAATCATCATTCACAGTTAATACACATATTACCTCAGGCACAACTATTTTATAACTAGTTTGAAAACAAACTTCTCCCACAGTAACACCATTTCCATTAAGCTCTGCCATTGAAGCGTGATGCCTGACCTTCACTTCTTGGCTTTGATGTAATTAAATCAGGCCAGCTTGGTATACAGTGGCATCTTTGTATTGTGTGTAAGTATTGTGTGTAAACAACAAAAATCGGGTGAAGACCCGAGAAAAAGTTGAATTTTTCAGGTATCGGGTATGAAAGTGCTATAGAATAATTTTTCGGCATGTTTGGAAATAACACCAGTGTCCTATTTTGACAAAATACACCACTGGTTTAGACATCAAGAAATAAGATAACTTGATGTGATCAAATAACAAATTGATACATTTTGACATTATGCAACCTGGAGTAATGTAGGAAAATCAACATGGGGGAAAAACTGTACTATGATTTAATATTTCCTGCCACAAATACAATTTGATTGGACAATGTCTTTGTTTTGCATATTTATTATGCAAATTAGTTTGAAGGAACAGAAAATTGTTCAAATTGTAAATCTAAACAGAAATATTGTACATCGTGTAAGAGAAATATGTCATCTGATGGCTTTGTAATTAAAGCTTTCTTTGCAGCAATGTTTTATTAGAGCTTTTTATGAAGTACTTTGATTCTTGTACAAAAATGAAGTAAATAAAATGAGAATATCTAACCTTCATGAAGTGTAATTTTTAATCTAGTCAAAATGAAATTCCTGGGTTTCAACTCATCTCCCCCCTCAATTATTCACTTTTTCCCCTCACTTATTTACTTTTCCTCAAGGCAGAAGAAAGGGCACCTTAACCTAGGGGCAGACTGGATGTCCTATAACATACCTAAAAATGTGGGTGAAATGAGCCAAGCTCCTCTCCCCTCCAACAAATGTGTTTGCGCCACCCTTCCATTCCCTGAAAACGCCCTGTTTATGGCAACGCTCTAAAGATTTCTTATTTTTGCTTACAGGAATATTACCATAAGTTTTTTTTTCTTTCTAATATATATATATATATATATTTGAAAGAGCATACTTTTAGAGCCAATTTGGTATAAAAATCAGGTTAATAATATATTCCATTCAGGAGACATGGATTTTTAAAGATTTCCCAATTGCATTTTAAAGTTTTTGTACAGTATGATGAATTCGCATTTGATGATGTCATAGAGACAATTTCAATGCAAACGTGTATGTATATCTTTGAATGTTAAGTGGTTGTTTCTGTATTATTAGGAAGAATTTTTCAGAGTTATTGAAGTAGGGTATATTTGGCAATGTATATAAATACCTAACTTTCATCAATCAATTTTTCTACAAGGTTTTACTAATAGAAAAAGGATGATAGATTTAAATGAAATAATCAACTTTGTGGGAGAATGTGTTGCTGTGATGTCATACTGAGCCTTATCCTATTTGTTTATTGGCATTTTCTTTATAAACCTTAAAATTTGAATATCTTCTGGTAGGAGTAACATACCAACATGATTTTTGAACTAAGTTGTATCCAATATTTTTCTCTTTCTCATGAAAGGTTACGAAGAAACATGGGAATATTTCTTCAAAGAGGATAGCAGTCAAAGAGTGAGGATGTTTTTTGCTAAGTGAAAGGAAATTTTGAATAACACAGGTCTGATGTTGTTGAAAATTACTGAAAGCATTCATAAGAAATCATTATGTTTAATATGAACAGCTATGTCAAAGGTTTTTAGTACCATCACATGTGTTCTATGTCTTTAAGATGCCCTCACTTCTCGGCGATCAAGTCCTTCAAGCCACTAGAAGTTCAAAATTAGATTGTAGAATAGAAGAAAACTCAATCAATAAACTAAAATAAGCATTTGAGATAACGGAAAAATTTCTCCTGAATATTTGCGCAAAATATTATTTGATATATTTTGGTCAAAAGTGTCAAACAAAATTTAAAGGCGTAAAACAATTCCTTGCACCCATTTCTGATCACTTTGACAAGATCAATTTATTCTTTTACATTTGTTCTTTATTTATTTTCCGAGCCAAATGTCGGGCTTTGTGCCTTCCTAAGCCGAAGGCATTTCACAACTTTGTACTACGTTCAAAAATTAGTTACAAATTTATACGTCATTCTGGATAGTCATCATTCATTCATCATAACATATATAGCATTAATCCAACCTTTCAAAGGTACAGAGTGCTGAAAATTGAATGAAATATTTCTGAAGATTTACTTCTCGTCAATCAAATTTATTGCTGTAATCATTATCTTTTATGTAGCAAATGGTGCACCAGGAAATTTCCTGCTATCCTGGTGGGTATGTCTACCACTGCCATATGGCCACCCTGAATGGGACTCAAAATTCTGTCAAGCAAATTAGCTGCCAAAACAAATATGCCCAAATAATTGAACAATTTTACCAATAATGAAGGTCGAGTGAATTATTTTTAAAGAGTCAGATTCCCATTTCACCTTTTTTTATTCCAAATTGTGCATAACCTTAGTCACAAATTTGGAATAATCTGGATGGGCCCTATATTAGCAATTTTAACATTTTACGTGTTTGAACTTGTTGGATCGACACCCCTTTATCATGTCTTGATGGGCCTGGCTTCGATCATCCAAAGATATTTGCCTTCATGAAAAAACTAACAGTTTTGACAACGGTCTTGAGATTCTTTTTCTACACTGGGACATCAAATCTATGAGCTCCATTAATTATATGGGGGAGGGAGCGGGGTAGTACCATTAATTATACGGGGGAGGGAGCTGGGTAGTACCATTAATTATATGGAGAAGGGAGCAGGGTAGTACCATTAATTATATGGGGAGGGAGCGGTTAGTACCATTAATTATATGGGGAGGGAGGGGTAGTACCATTAATTATATGGGTGAGGGAGCGGGGTAGTACCATTAATTATATGGGGAGGGAGCGGGGTAGTATCATTAATTATATAAGGGAGGGAGCGGGGTAGTACCATTAACTATATGGGGGAGGGAGCAGGGTAGTACCATTATTATATGGGGAAGGGAGCGGGGTAGTACCATTATTATATGGGGGAGGGAGCGGGGTAGTACCATTATTATATGGAGGAGGGAGCGGGGTAGTACCATTAACTATATGGGGAGGGAGCGGGGTAGTACCATTTTGGCCCGCTCAACAGGACATCAAATCACTGTCCAATCAAGAACAATAAATCATAGATGTAAATTTCAAACATATTCCGCCGCCCTTTGTAGCATTTCACTACCCCTCCATATGGGCTGAAGTTAGATCACTTCAAAGCCTTAAAAGGGTTTAAAATGCACAAGTTTAAGGCAGTCAAAATTTTCTTTCCTAATTTTGGTATTTCCAGAGAAAATATTTGCCAAAATATCAGTTCAGTTGTACCAGCCATATTGGGAAAAAGGATCACAAAATACTAGACCTACTATTTGTTCAGAGTTAGCAAATTTCCAGTTTCTCCTTCAAATATTGTGACTTTCTTCAAAATATCTGACTTTCTTCAGTTTCAAAAGTTTTTCCTTAGTCATATTGGAAAAAAGAATCACAAAATATCCAAAAAGATCAAATTTTCAACATATTAAGAGTTTCAGTTAGCAAATTCCAGTTTTTCCTCAATATATCCGACTTGTCATTCAAAATTTCCGATTCGGAAGCTTTTCCTTAAAATATCCGATGACGAGGGGAGTAACTTGAAGTTTTCATTGTTTTCCCCCTGTAAAAAAACTGGCCGCACCCTCTCGATTGCAGTTGGAAAGTAGCATTGGGGAAATTAGTACAAATGAAATTTTTAGAAATTGCCAAAATTAAAGGAAAATTACCAAACGGCAAGTCTCAGAAGGTAACTCTGTTAACAAGAGATTTCTCGATGACCAGTTTAATACCTTTTAAAGGAAAGGTAATTAACCATTGCAACTTCCACATGAACCTGAAAGTTTTGCCCCTGGACAACCATTCATACACCCTGCCACTAAGGTTTTGTCCATGAACAGTGCCGCAACAATAGGGTGGGTAAACCCCCCCCCCCCCCAAGTAATTTGATGACCCATGAGCAATGACATTGTAATGTGTTTGTCATGGTCCCAAATACCCCCGGGACTCTAGTTATGCCATGGATGATGGCACACTAATGAAATTAAGTTATCTTCCCTAGAGCCATGGCACCCTCAATCACTATTCACCACGATCTTGCATGTATACATGTGTGGATATTAATCACTATTCACCATGATCTCACATGTATACATGTGTGGATATCAATCACTATTCACCACGATCTCGCAAGTGTATATGTGTGGATATCAATCACTATTCACCACAATCTCGCATGTATACATGTGTGGATATCAATCACTATTCACCACGATCTCGCATGTATACATGTGTGGATATCAATCACTATTCACCACGATCTTGCATGTATACATGTGTGGATATCAATCACTATTCACCACGATCTCGCATGTATACATGTGTGGATATCAATCACTATTCACCACGATCTCGCATGTATACATGTGTGGATATCAATCACTATTCACCACGATCTTGCATGTATACATGTGTGGATATCAATCACTATTCACCACGATCTCGCATGTATACATGTGTAGATATCAATCACTATTCACCACGATCTCGCATGTATACATGTGTGGATATCAATCACTATTCACCACGATCTCGCATGTATACATGTGTGGATATCAATCACTATTCACCACGATCTCGCATGTATACATGTGTGGATATCAATCACTATTCACCACGATCTTGCATGTATACATGTGTGGATATCAATCACTATTCACCACGATCTCGCATGTATACATGTGTGGATATCAATCACTATTCACCACGATCTCGCATACATGTGTGCATATCAATCACTATTCACCACGATCTCGCATGTATACATGTGTGGATATCAATCACTATTCACCACGATCTCGCATGTATACATGTGTAGATATCAATCACTATTCACCACGATCTCGCATGTATACATGTGTGGATATCAATCACTATTCACCACGATCTCGCATGTATACATGTGTGGATATCAATCACTATTCACCACGATCTCGCATGTATACATGTGTAGATATCAATCACTATTCACCACGATCTCGCATGTATACATGTGTGGATATCAATCACTATTCACCACGATCTCGCATGTATACATGTGTGGATATCAATCACTATTCACCACGATCTTGCATGTATACATGTGTGGATATCAATCACTATTCACCACGATCTCGCATGTATACATGTGTGGATATCAATCACTATTCACCACGATCTCGCATACATGTGTGCATATCAATCACTATTCACCACGATCTCGCATGTATACATGTGTGAATATCAATCACTATTCACCACGATCTCGCATGTATACATGTGTAGATATCAATCACTATTCACCACGATCTCGCATGTATACATGTGTGGATATCAATCACTATTCACCACGATCTCGCATGTATACATGTGTGGATATCAATCACTATTCACCACGATCTCGCATGTATACATGTGTAGATATCAATCACTATTCACCACGATCTCGCATGTATACATGTGTGGATATCAATCACTATTCACCACGATCTCGCATGTATACATGTGTGGATATCAATCACTATTCACCACGATCTCGCATGTATACATGTGTAGATATCAATCACTATTCACCACGATCTCGCATGTATACATGTGTGGATATCAATCACTATTCACCACGATCTCGCATGTATACATGTGTAGATATCAATCACTATTCACCACGATCTCGCATGTATACATGTGTGGATATCAATCACTATTCACCACGATCTCGCATGTATACATGTGTAGATATCAATCACTATTCACCACGATCTCGCATGTATACATGTGTGGATATCAATCACTATTCACCACGATCTCGCATGTATACATGTGTAGATATCAATCACTATTCACCACGATCTCGCATGTATACATGTGTGGATATCAATCACTATTCACCACTATCTTGCATGTATACATGTGTGGATATCAATCACTATTCACCACTATCTTGCATGTATACATGTGTGGATATCAATCACTATTCACCACTATCTTGCATGTATACATGTGTGGATATCAATCACTATTCACCACGATCTTGAACTTAAGGCTGGTATTATCTGAAATTGATTGAACGGCCTACCAAAATGATTTTCCACTGGTAATACTAATCACTGGGTGGAAAGTTGCATGTGATTTTGGTTGGTATTTAATGCTACGGCTTCTTTCATGCAACTCAAACTCACAACTATTGTGGGTTTTCATCATTTAGTAATTATTTAGATTTGTTTGTAAATAATGATAAATATATATTTACCCTCTTATTCAAATAAAACTTGACAAATGATTTTGTTTAAACTTTTTTCTTTAATATAAATTCCTCAAAAAACAACAACCACTGTACATCAAGGCTAAGACTCTCAAGGTGACAAAACGTTGTGGTTAAGGGCGGTGCTTTGCTTTCATGAACAAAACATCTGGAAAAGAAAAATATTTACAAACAAAAGATAGAAGAAAAGCAACTTCTTTTTGTACAACCAAAAACAATGCTGACATGATGTTCAATCTCTTTATGCTGCAAACCTTTTTGCCAAAAACCTTTTAACATTAATTTTCTTGAATTTATTTGATAAAAAAAATTGTCAACTCAGAAAGACTCATCTCAAAAATCATGTGACCTGATAGTGTGACCTGAGGCTCTTTCCAAAGTTTCAACAACAAAAAATATATATATCTGATTTTTATTGCTTTATTAGTTTTAAAAGTATATCAGAACTTTAGCTATGACTTTATGTCAGTAGCGATGATGAAAAATGTTTTTTAGACACCATAAAGGGTTTTAAAAAATGCAATACCAAGATACATTACTTTTAAAAAATGCAATACCCAAGATAGAAAACTTTGAAGATGAATTCCAGAACTTTTGCTTGAAATTGTACACTTCAAGATACACCCTTTAGTCATAACTAACTCCTATTTCCATAGTAGTACAGTTCAAGATACACCCTTCAGTCATAACTAACTCCTATTTCCATAGTAGTAAGATGGATAAGGTGAAACACTGACCAGCGTAAATTGTGACCTTTGTCTGATTTCAGTGATTTATGCGCAAAAATGATTTAAAATTCTAAGAGAACTAATTAAGTCTTACTTTTGTTGTCATATTGTTCCCTTTATGTCCGCTGTCAAATCCCTGACCACCAAACTGTCAGTTGATGAACGACATAGCTTTCCCTACCAAATATATTTGTTCTTTTAAATTTAAAAAAATAAAACTGAATTAAGTAAGCACCAAACTGAAGTCATGTAAGGAACTTCCCTAAAAAAAATGAAATAATCTTCTCTGATACATTCAATGTTCACAACATTTGTTTGTCGCATAATGTCCAACACAAATAAGGGGTGTGTTTAATACAAATTAGGGGTGTGTCCCTTCTGGTCCAATCACATTGCGGAAAATAAAACTTAATGGGCATGAATTTACAATTTGATGCCAGAGTAACTTCCAACATTTGGAGTCATCAAAAGAAGCTCGCTCCGTTTCTATTTTTTCTAATCATTTTTTTCTTCTTGTCATTTAGCATATGATCCTTCCCATTTACACTAATAGAAAATTTAGCTGTTGCATCACTACAAAAAATGCAAACTATTGATACAAAATGTGAAACTGTGTACCTCAAACATTTATAACACAATACCTTCCTGATAATATATGAGACAGAGTTGAGCCTGACTAACACAATACCTTCTGATAATATATGAGACAGAGTTGAGCCTGACTAACACAATACCTTCCTGATAATATATGAGACAGTAGAGTTGAGCCTGACTAACACAATACCTTCCTAATACTATATGAGACAGTGTTGAGCCTGACTAACACAATACCTTTCTAATAATATATGAGACAGAGTTGAGCCTGACTAACACAATACCTTCCTGATAATATATGAGACAGAGTTAAGCCTGACTATTAATAGCTAGAGAGTGAATATTCTTTCAAAATAGATGGACTAGAGAAAGAAAAAAAATCTTCTGTAATTTAAAGCAAATCTAAATTACTTTACCAGCCTCTTTCTAGTACACTTTTATTGCCCATGAATGGTACGATTGTTAGTGATCAACCCTACAAACTACTGAGTGACATGAAGTGCATGCTAAATGCTTTTATAGTTTGTACAAATATAGGCACAAGAATACATATATAGGCACAAGAATACATAATTTCACAAAAGCTGAAAACAGATTTCAGTTTTCATTGATACACTTTCACTCTTAAAGATCTCTAACTATAGTTTTTGAAGTCCTTATCATATAGGACAGTAATTTTCAGTTGGGGACAAAAGATGATTAGGGGCAAAAATTGAACAACTTTTTAATTATACATATAAGACCATTGGTGAATGGAAATATCTGGGGGCAGGGCCATATTTCTCATTCAAAAAGTAGGGGGAGATGGGTCAAACTTGTCCTCCACAAAGTAGAGGGGGCAGTGTTTTTTAAAACCATATGTATATTTTTATAATTCTGCTGAAAATTAATCAATTCTTTTATACCCCAGGAATTACAAGCTTGCCTGAAGAAACTCTGACATAATATCTCAGTCAATGAAATTGGTGATGGCATGATTGATATGCGGGTATAAAAAGATTTTGCTTTCTCAGAAGCAATGGGGTAGTTTCAACCACAGGATAAACATAGTTTAGAAAGAAGGGCAATCACCTGAAAAATTATGTAATTAACGAGAAATAGTGAACAGAAAATAATCTGTTTTGAATTTCAGAGAGAAATTGTAAAAGTAAGGATTTATTCTAAATATTGTGGTTACCTGATGATGGAGTAATGATTACCTGACGATTGAGTTAGTAATGATTAGCATAGCATAGCATAGCAAGGTTTAACGTTCGAAAGCATCCAGTGCTGGACATTATATCAAGATGGCCACAGCCTTTGATAACCAGTTGTGAACTCACTGGTTGCAGACCCACCAGTATATGAACTCGGGACATGCGGTGAAAGGACAAAGCACTAACCACTACACCATGAAGGTCTGTACACCTGAATGATAGGAGTTAGTAATGATTAACAGATTAACATCAATCTTGAAATCTTAATCTTACTGTAAGCAGTTGGCTTAAATGTTTAAGATTAAAAGTGTGATCTTATTTTCAAACAACGCTACACAATTTAAAGTTTAAAAGAGTAACAAGATATCATTTGCAGTTATTTAGAATTTTACTGGCGCAACTTAGCTCCAAACAACTCTTTTAATAAACTCCTGCTTGAAAGGTTTTTCCCTTCTATTTTCTATCAATATTCTAAACATGACATTAGGTAGCATAAAAGCTACACCTTCAGAATATATCAGCTACTGAAGAAACTTGCCAAACACCGGTTTAATCAAACGCATCTAGCAAGGCAATTCACGTTTTGCCATTAACTCTATTTAGAATTACGTCATATTTGGGGTTAATTTATACCCATTGTTCTTGATTTCATTACCCTGGATATTACTGCAATTTATCTTTATCCTTTTAAATTCATGATGCCTTTCAATTTTCACCCATAAAATTCCTCAATATATTGATTATAGACATATTGTTCATTCATCATTATTATCCACATTTTCAAGCATGTCTCTGAGTTGGGGAAGAGCCAACACTTTTCGTTAATGTCCCCTACAGGGAAGTTCTGCTCATAGAGCTTAGATTCAGAAATGAAAGGGAAGCTACTAAAGTAAATATATACAGACACTTGACTATATGTTAAAGGAGATACACTGTCTAAACAATGGTGCATTATCTATCCCTGAAGTTTCATCACTTTTCAACAAGGTTGTCACAAATGGGCACAGAGGCTGTATTTCTTATTGTTCTACTTTAAACAACACAATTATCAAACTTTTAGATTTGAGGAACTTTGCTCATCACTTACAACAATTTTTGCACATGATCTTTTATTTTCGTGAACTTATCATTAATTATATATCATGAGGCAAAATAAAATTTCTAACTGTGATTTGTTAACTTTGAGGGTTAATCAGATTCAACCACTTTTTTGACTTCCACATTCCTTTCTTGTAAAAATTTACCACCTTAAAACTTCTTCAGATACTTTTCTAAAAAATTCCTTTTTTGATGAAATGTAAAATTGGTAAATGTAATCCAAATTATTTTTAAAAATTACTTTTTTCTTAATTCCAAAGGAATGTGAGGGAAGACTCATCAATTATCACCCACTCTTAAGTGACTTGCCTCAAACTATTCAAGATGGTTTGCTCTGGATGTAACAGAAACTATAAAAACATTTTTGATCAGACCTCTAGATTTTCAATCTCAATCCAAACACAAAAACAGAAAGCACAGCATGATTTTCCTTAATGTATTGTTCTTTTAATTTTCAAACTCTCAATTATTCCTCTGTTTTCTCTCCTTCAACTTTTTCCTCGGAAGCCTGTTCTCCCTCAGTGGCAGGCTCTGCCTCAGTGGCAGGCTCTGCCTCAGTGGCAGGCTCTGCCTCAGTGGCAGGCTCTGCCTCAGTGGCAGGCTCTGCCTCAGTGGCAGCGTCTCCCTCTGGAGCAGCTTCCCCATCTGTGGTACCTCCTGCAGTTGATTGAGGTTCTGCTTCCTCACCTGCTACTGTCACTCCTTCACTATCACCTGCTGGTGCCGTGGTTTCTCCACCACCATCAGCAGCCTCTGTAGCTTCACCACCAGCATCAGCTGGCTTCACCACCAGCATCAGCAGCTTCACCACCAGCATCAGCTGCTTCACCACCAGCATCAGCGACTTCACCACCAGCACCAGCAGTTTCATCACCTGCATCAGCGGTTTCACCACTGGCATCAGCGGTTTACCACTGGTATCAGCGGCTTCACCACTGGCATCAGCGGCTTCACCACTGGCATCAGCGGCTTCACCAACAGCACCAGCAGTTTCACCACCTGCATCAGCGGCTTCACCACCAGCATCAGCGGCTCCTTCAGCAGCCTCTGTAGCTTCACCTTCAGCTTGTTCTTTCCCTTTGTCCTCTGGCTGCATCTTGAGCTTGACCCTCCTCTGCAGTGGGACCCTCCTTTTCACTTCTTCAGGAGCAAGCTCATCTTTTGGTGCTTCTGCCTCCTGCTGACCTGCTTCTCCAGTGGCAGCCCCATCTTCACCACCATCAGCAGGAGCATCCTCTTCTTTGTTTGTCTTTTGCATCTGAAAGACAATGAAATTTGCTTCTGTAAGATTTTTTGGTCTAATTAAATAAAATAAGAATGCACACAACTAATTATTCTGTTAAATATCATGATACAGTATGCACCGAAGTAGCCTTGGAATCATAAAAATAACTAATGACTTAAACGCTACATGGGAAATATTCAAATGTACATAAAATGTCCCAAAATCATAGATGTATTTGGACAGGTAGAGGCAACATCAACTGAACTGATTTAAAAACATGAAGAAAGCAAATTAAAATCAGTTAATAAATTGGCCATTTGACAGCTTTTTGAACACTTTTGTGCAAATATGCAAATTTGTGTATTATTCTCGTGATGTAAGAACAAGACAGTCTTTATTTTTATGAAAATTCATTGTTTTTAAACCTCTGCATTTTCTGTTTAAAATAGGGAAGAAAACTCAAATGAAGAGGACTTGATCTTAACCATAACCCAACAACCTCAAGCTGGAGAAGGCATTTTAAGGTCTGAAACTAAAGGAAGAAATATAAAGAAAAACAAAAGTATTTTTTGTTTTCCTGTTCATACATCACATATTTTCAATTACAAAATTAAACTTTGATTACTCATAACTTGAACATTACACATGCTATTTTTATAACTAAAAGACTATTAAACTCAAAATTTAACAATCCTTCAAGATGTGGTTGAACAGAGAACTGTTGTACATCTCCATACACCTTCAAATGTAAAGTGAGACTAACAATTTTGATCAAATACTTTTCAAATTTCATCTTTTATGCATAGTTACACCTATCTGAACTGCAGTGGCAAACAATAAATTAAATGCATAAATCTTTCTGAACTACACTGGCGAGTGAAAGAATATATAGACCATATAAAAAGGTATACAGTTAAACAAAACAAATATTGTTTAACTTAAATACCTCTCTGAAATAAAATAGTGCCTGGGGATTTGTCACATGGTGTCTTATCAGTGAAAAAATATTCATTATAGATTCATGCAAAATGAGATAGTATACAGATCTAGGAATACCAAGATAAATAAAAATGTTTTATTTCTTTGCAGAAATACAATCAAATTAAGACATTTTTTAAAAACTGAAGTAATTTCTGATATATTACTGATCAAAATGTTTGAAAAGTATGTAAAAATAAACAATACAATGTTGCAGGAGAAAAACCATTGTCCAAATACCTATGAGTTCATTTTTGAGAATGAATCAAATTTAGAGTAAGTTAAAAAGCAATATTACTGCATTGGATTTTTTTTGCATTTTTGTATGCACAAATTTGCATATTTTCTCAAATGAACCTGTTTTCATTTGTGTAACCTTCAATACTTCCAATAGTCTTCATTTTGCTCAAAATATATGTTTGAAAATTACAAAAACCTGCACGATAGATGTTTCTTCAATGTCAAAAAAAATCTTATCCCTGTTTACACCTCGCTTTTTAAAGAATTTGATCAGGTACTACAATCATGGACAAAGGTATTTGACCCTTTTTCTTCACCCCTTGCACCCCATTTCAATGTTGGAAGTGAATGTTAAAGGTTGCAGGCCAAAGTCATGTTCCAACATTTAATCAGGGTAGAAGAATGGGAGAGGGGGAAGGGGGAGGGGGTCAAGACTTTTGTCCATGTTTGTAGGCATTCACAAAATGCCTGCTTGCAACACAAGTTAAAATGTTATATCTTTTCCTCGGCCATTAAGACCCATAAGGATTATTCTTATCTTATCCATAAGGCTTATTCTTATCTTATCCATAAGGCTTATCTTATCCATAAAGGCTTATTCTTATTTTTGAATTTCAAAGATGCTCCCTGGACAGGAATCCATCACAGGTCAACTCCCCATTATTGCTGGTACTCATTTAAGAGCCGAGTAAACGGAAACAAATGGAAACAATTATCTTGCTCAAGGACACAACCCAGGAATCGAACCCTGTACCATAGAGAATGACTCTCTACCACTGTGCTACAAATCTTCCAACACAAAGAACAAAGCAGTGTGAATTATTCAAAAGAAAGCTTCTTACATCTTTGCGAGTCTTGAATCCCTTGAAAGTGGCCTGGATCTTCACTGCAGCTTTCTCTACATCAGGGTCAGTAAGATCAATATCTATTTCCTCTTCATTTTCCTCCTTTTTGTCACCTGATTGACCTGCAACCTCCTCTGGGGTTGCATCTGTCACTTCAGCACCTGCAGACGTTTCACCTTCAGGTTCCTTATCAGCAACCGATTCTGCAGCAGTTGCGTCAGCCACAGCTTCTTCCTGTGTGCCCGGTGCATCTTTCTGTAAGTGACGGGAATTTAAAAAAAAGGGTATCAGATAATGTGAATTCCGTTTCCACTACCATTCAGCAGAATGTGCTATTATAAAATTAATGACTTATAATTCATGCCAACATTTGACTGACCCCAGTTTTAAAATGGCATCATTCAAAGCTTAAGTTAAGTCCTCCTGAGACAATGGAGGCCATTAAGGTGCATCCCTGGTCTCAATTGTGCAAGCAGATAAGAGTACCTGAATCCCCCCTGCAAGGGACGCCACTCCATCACAGGCTAACTCCCCAGTAAAGAGGTACTCATTTCACAGCTGAGTGGACTGGAGCAATAAAAAATGTAGTGTCTTGCTCAAGAACATAATGTGGAACCCAGAGTGGGAATGGAAGCCAGGACCTTTGGAATAAGAGTTGGATGCTCTACCAACCTTCCTGAAGCTGTGATGCATGATGCTTGTTATTCAGGGCACAAATTACTGTACAGAGCAACGTCAGCAGGTCAAGCTTCACCTCATAAAGCTATTCACATCTGCAACAATTGTATATTAATTGTGTTAAGTCAGTCCTCTCCAGACACCTAGCTTGATTTGAAAAGGGGCAGGGTGCTAGATTTGTTGAGGTGCTCATTAATGCATGCGAATTGCTGCACCTTTTCGGTGTGAGGTTCAAGGGCCAGTTGAATCCTTAAGGTGAAACCCCTGGTGAAGTTCTGGGATTTCAGCTATAATACTACCTCAGAATGAAACTATTCTGAATGAGCCAAACAGGACAGTGTCTTACTGTGCTATCATTCTGTGTTCTGTATCCATATAAGGTATTTCACATGAGGTTAAGATTATTAAGTTTTTAAAGAAGTTAACCTCTAAAACGTATCATTAAAAAGTGTAATTACTTTTTTTGTTACATTTTTTTCTGAGAAGTGGGGAAGGGCGGGCGGGCCACAACACAAGAAGGGCAGGGTTGGCCGCCCCTTTGAAACAGGAAAGCTAGGGCACTGCTCTCATTCATTCAACAGCATGGGGGAACAGACCAGCGGTCCCATGCCCTGTACATAGATCAAATCTGTTGAGGTGTCTCAGGTTAACAAAGAAAAGCTAATATAGTATTCAATGGTTTACTATTTGATCAATAATGCAATGTATTTAGATCAAATTATAACATACTATATTAATAAACTACAACACAAGTACTGCATATAGACATTTGTACAAAGGGTAATAAACAAATTCATCACACATGCCCTGGAAATCAAACTTAAAGGAGCACTAGACCAAAAAGTGACGGCATATTTTTAGGGGGCCCCAAAAATCAATTGCTTATCTTGCACGCAATGGTATAGCAATTTTCTGGTTAATTTGAATATTCAAGTAACCTTTGCTCTTGTGTTGTATGTGGACTATGAAGGCATGAAATTTATCAATCTTTTGTGCATAATATATCTGGGAAATTTGCAAAAATGAGCACCCTCACGTTTCGTTCTAGTGCTCCTTTAACTAAAGGGTAACATTACTTCCATTTACATGCAATTAAGGCACTTCCCTTATCAAAATTCCCATCATGCAACAGTATCAAATATTACTTGTTGGTTGACCACTGAGGAACTCTTTTTAAAGTACAACATGGTTCTATAATAACTAGAGGGTAAGGTAATTCAATAACAAACCAACAGTGTGGAGGGAGAACAAATCAAATTTTAAAACATCCAAGAAGGGGGGATGGCAAGAGAGAAGGAGGACAAAGGGAAGGGAGAGGGGGGGAACAAACTGATAAGATATTATACTTTTGTTCTCACAAACTGTTTATGATTTTCTTCCACTTCAGAAAATTTCTTTGTATTGATCTTTTCAAATATGGACAAGAACTCACTTTTAATGGATTCGAATTAAGATTTGTTCAAACTTGAAAAAAGCTCAATATTTGCAGGAGGAAAATCTTGCATTGACACATATGCACAATCAATTATAATTCACTACATCCTACAGTATGGTTGGGACTCAACAAAAATTTTGATAATATTTAACCATACAATAATTAATTCAATACTACAGTATTGTAGCATGAATTCATCATTGTGCATGACGCTTACGACTGGGATTCTTCCCTCGTGGTGATAACAAGTTTGATGAATGAGTATGTCCTTAATTTAGCCCACATAGTAGGTACTGTAAAACGGCAGCTTTATGGGGGAGGGGGTGGGGGGGGGGGGGGGGAGCAGGTGGGTGGGTGAGGGTGGGGAGGAGGTGGGTGGGGAAGGGGTGGGGGAGGTGGGGGAATGAAATGACTACATTGAGGACTCGACTGTCAAGCATGCAATAATCAGAAAACACTCATACTCTGGGCCCTGCCACCCTAAGAAGTTACAGTAAATATTTCAATTCTTAGAGATCTATCCAGGGAAATGCCAAGTCCCTGATCTACCCAAGAAAATCTTGGCCCACCATCTTTCCTTCCCCAAAATCTTTCTTTTGTTGATATACTGTATCTTTAATACTTGTGGATTCACCATATTGGGGTTATATACCTTCAGACTGATTTCTTTGAAGGTGATACAGTCAGTACCTTTCTGTTAATGTTATCCAAAGCATTTATGTTTTTATTTTCTTTCAGGAAAAATTCACAATCCATCATTTTTTCATGCAAAAAGAAAAAAAGGCTAAATTTTCTAGGTGAAAAAATTGATTGTATGGATTTCCTTCAGGGAATGAATTCACTGTTAAGCACATAACATTGGAATATTTCAACTGTCCCTGAAGATATCCCCATAAATATCCCACCACTCAATTTCTGTAATAAAGCAAAAACAAGTGGAAGAGAGTGGGCAGAATTTGAGGGGAAGAGGGGACTTTCCCCTTCCTCCACTTTTCCCCAAATTTGTACCTTTTGTATGGTGATTTTTTGCCTCTTAGCATGATTTCCCCCACCCCACTTTTGACTCCCCCTCCCCACTTTCGGTAGGCAAATCCTGCCCATGGCAGTGCACCTACATAATTTGAAAAATTGGCATGCATAAATGAGGCATATAGAAAGGAGATGAATATGTTTGACATGACCTCCCATCCTTCCTCCCCTCTTCTCCCCTGAAAGTCTAAACAATTTTGAACTCATTTACCATCGTGCACCATAACAGTTACAAGTCATAAGAAACAGACAAATTTGCTACTGTATAAAACAGAAAGGGCCAATATAGATATATCCCATTGATCAGGCAGTATAGGTTCAGACCATTAAATGAATGGTCAGGCACTGGGAAAAACATATTTTTCTGCTCACGACATTAAGGTGTCACCACGAAAGACATTCTAACTGACCACTTGGCTGGATACACTTGTACTACAGAAATGCACACGTCCATCTGTATGATCAGCAGGACTTGCCTGGATACACTTGGTATTAAATACAGAAATGCATACATCCATCTTTATGATCAGCATGCTTGGAAGCTATTGGAAATTATATATTCAAGACCATCACCATACACACAATAATCACCATGGTAACACAGGCAACAATCACAGAGATATCGCACGGGGTGGCTGGGGGTTGGGGATCCAAATTCATGAGGTATATTTTTGCCTTTCAACATAGCAAATAAAACTGCTTCCTGGCCACCCAACATCAAATTCTTCATGCACTGAAACAAACTTGACACATTTTGAAATACAGTGGTTGGTTAGCATTATGTGTCCAGACCAGTTGGTTGGCACTAAGTGTCTGGACCAGTTGGTTGGCACTATGTGTCCAGACCAGTTGGTTGGCACTAAGTGTCTAGACCAGTTGGTAGGCACTAAGTGTCTAGACCAGTTGGTTGGCACTAAGTGTCTGGACCAGTTGGTTGGCACTATGTGTCCAGACCAGTTGGTTGGCACTAAGTGTCTGGACCAGTTGGTTGGCACTATGTGTCCAGACCAGTTGGTTGGCACTAAGTGTCTGGACCAGTTGGTAGGCACTAAGTGTCTAGACCAGTTGGTTGGCACTAAGTGTCTGGACCAGTTGGTAGGCACTAAGTGTCTAGACCAGTTGGTTGGCACTAAGTGTCTGGACCAGTTGGTAGGCACTAAGTGTCTGGACCAGTTGGTAGGCACTAAGTGTCTAGACCAGTTGGTAGGCACTAAGTGTCTGGACCAGTTGGTAGGCACTAAGTGTCTGGACCAGTTGGTTGGCACTAAGTGTCCAGACCAGTTGGTTGGCACTAAGTGTCTGGACCAGTTGGTAGGCACTAAGTGTCTAGACCAGTTGGTTGGCACTAAGTGTCTGGACCAGTTGGTAGGCACTAAGTGTCTGGACCAGTTGGTAGGCACTAAGTGTCTAGACCAGTTGGTAGGCACTAAGTGTCTGGACCAGTTGGTAGGCACTAAGTGTCTGGACCAGTTGGTAGGCACTAAGTGTCTAGACCAGTTGGTAGGCACTAAGTGTCTGGACCAGTTGGTAGGCACTAAGTGTCTAGACCAGTTGGTAGGCACTAAGTGTCTGGACCAGTTGGTAGGCACTAAGTGTCTGGACCAGTTGGTAGGCACTAAGTGTCTAACCAATTGGTAGGCACTAAGTGTCTGGACCAGTTGGTAGGCACTAAGTGTCTAGACCAGTTGGTAGGCACTAAGTGTCTGGACCAGTTGGTAGGCACTAAGTGTCTGGACTTGAAACTGGGAGTTCACTAAGCCCAATGATTTGATTGCACCACTTGCACTGATAACCCAAGTGGGATATATGTTAATTGTGTGTTTTAAATTATAAAATATGTAGGTACCGATCATGGGCAAGGATTCTGAGTGATAGATATCAAAATTATTTACCAAGGGCAAAGTAGCATTCCTAGGCAGTAAACTGGGGGCCCATTCCCCTACCTCACTGGCATAGCTAGATTGTAGGGGTAAAGACACTGATTTTTGTTTAATTCCCACTATTATGGTCTGAAAATTTCCGATTTATTTAGATCTAAAATCGAAAAATATATTTCAGATTTTGCAGAATTTGTTTCCAAAACGTTCAAATTTTCATGGTTGCAAACTTAGAAAAGAAAAGAAAAATGCCACCAACAAATTTTGGCAGACCAAATTCTCAATGGGGTGGGGAGGGGAGAATTTCCATTTCTACAAGCAGCAGCCCTTAAATGAATGTATACCTTCACACACACTTAAACCTGCTCTCAAACAATTCTTCTGATTCATTATAGCCTATTAATCAATCAGAAAAAGTACTGAAATACCAGGAGAACAAAATGGAAGAGAAACTCACAAAGTACAAAAACAGAAACCCATGTAACCACTAGGTGCAAACAACAAAAATGGTGAAACCAATCTAAACAAAAAGTCTCAAATGGTAAATAATTTTACACAGGGACGTTTAATCTAATATTGTTTTACGCAATGGGAATACATAATAGGGACTATGTTGACTCCATGCTAAACAACGCAGGCAAACAAAGGGGGCCAGTCTGTCACATACCACCCTCGATTTCTTTGACATCATCCCTCTGAAGCAAGACTGAATCTTCAAAGTAGCTTTCTGAACCTCGGGATCATCCAGGTCAATATCAACTTCCTCTTCTTCTACTGACAGACCCTGAACCACCAAAATGTTGTTCCCTTTGGGTAAACCCTGGGTTTTCAAAGCAATCCCAACCTCTAACTTATTCTGACTGATTCCGGCACTTGAATTATTCTGAACAGTTTTCACCCCTGACTTACTTTGACTAATCCCTACAACGGACTTATTTTGACTAATCCCTAGACCCGACTTATTCTGATAAATCATAACCCTAGATTTATTCTTCTGACTATTCCCTGACTTATTCTGACTAACCTCTGATGATTTCTTCTGATTAATCCCAGACTTAACCTGACTGTCATCCGACTTCTTTTGACTATCACCTGACTTATCCTGACTATCACCTGACTTATTCTGACTAGCAACTGACTTATTCTGACCATTCCCCACTTCTGACACATTCCGACTTCTACCAGCAGCCAAGTCATTATTCCGACTGGGCACCGACTTATTCTGCTGAACCCTTGCCTTAGACTTCTGGCCACTGACTCTGACCTTTAGTTGATTGTAAGTACCCCCATCCTTGGACCCTTTCAATTTAATCTCAGATTCATTCTTCCGATTCTGATCTTTCTTAGCTTTTAATTTGCTACGAGTTACTACTTGTGACTGGCCATCATTATAACTAGTCATTGATTTGTTCTTGTCTTCAAAATTCTTGATTTTACTCTGTGGTGTAATAGTCTCAGTGTCAGGTTTTTTATCTTTCTTTGCATTTTCCCTGAGAGAACCACTTTTGCTTGCATTTGCAATACCAGTTGATTCCCCTGAATTTGGTTTCTTATTCTTCATGAGACCTCTAAAGCCTGCTTGTATTTTCAAGGTAGCTTTTTGCACCTCAGGATCGTCCAAATCAATATCAACTTCTTCCTCATTTTCGTTTGCATTGTTATTATTAGCATTCAAAGATCTTGCATTTCTGGCAACTTCAACATCCGCCACCTTCCCACCATTTATTGCTTCTTCACTTTTGTCTAAATTCAATGGATCTAAAGTTGATTTGTCCTTCTTCCCAAGATCTTTATCTTCCAAAGGAGAAAACTCCTTGTTACTTATCATTTTGCGTTTAACGTCTTTCCGTGGATCTTTCTTCCTTTTCATGAGCCCTTTAAACCCCACCTGAATCTTTAATGTGGCCTTTTGAACTTCTGGGTCATCCAAATCTATATCTACTTCTTCCTCATTATTATCACCTTTGACCTCACAATGGTTTGCTTTACCTTCCACAATCAAATTTCCAAGTTGTTTCTTTTCCACTTTTTTCTTTTCAAGAGCATTCATTGGTCGTTTTTTCTTTATTCTTTTCTTCCCTGATTTATTTTGTATAGAAGAATTTCCTACCAATTTATTGCTTTCATTACTGCTTTGACCAAACTTGCTTGACTGACTACTGACAAGATTTAACTCCTTTAACGTCTTTATTTCCGATTCAACTTGAGTCCTATCTTCGCTCACTCCAACACCAGGCTGCTTTCCAACCTCTTTTGCTTTCGCCTTTCGCTTTTTTCTGTGTCCAACTTTGGCAACAGACTTTTCATTTATATTATTCTCAACAGCAGAATAATTTTCTTCACTGGTAATGTCATATTCTTTATTTTTTTCATCTTTGACATTTTTCATTTTAGCCGGAGGGTTTATCTCCGTAATATCCTGTTTCTTTTTCATAAAACCTCTAAATCCTGTTTGTATTTTCAAAGTAGCTTTTTGAACCTCAGGATCATTCAAATCAATATCAACCTCTTCTTCTTGTTTTGTATTTGCATCTTTTACGTTCTTAATTTCATCAGAACAGTTTATCTCCTTCTTAATATCCCGTTTCTTTTTCATTAAACCTCTAAATCCTGTTTGTATTTTCAAAGTAGCTTTTTGAACCTCAGGATCATTCAAATCAATATCAACCTCTTCCTCTTGTTTTGTGTTTTTATCTTTTATATTCTTAATTTCATCAGAAGCTATCTCCTTTTTAATATCCTGTTTCTTTTTCAAAAAACCTCTAAATCCTGTTTGTATTTTCAAAGTAGCTTTTTGAACCTCAGGATCATTTAAATCAATATCAACCTCTTCTTTTTGTTCCGTGTTTTCATCTTTTACATTCCTAATTTTATCAGAAGGGTTTATCTCCTTCTTAATATTCCGTTTCTTTTTCATTAAACCTCTAAATCCTGTTTGTATTTTCAAAGTAGCTCTTTGAACCTCAGGATCATTCAAATCAATATCAACCTCTTCTTCTTGTTTTGTATTTTTATCTTTTACATTCTTAATTTCAACAGGAGGGTTTATCTCCTTCTTAATATCCTGTTTCTTTTTCAAAAAACCTCTAAATCCTGTTTGTATTTTCAAAGTAGCTTTTTGAACCTCGGGATCATTTAAATCAATATCAACCTCTTCTTCTTGTTCTGTGTTTTCATCTTTTACATTCCTAATTTTATCAGAAGGGTTTATCTCCTTCTTATTATTCTGTTTCTTTTTCATTAAACCTCTAAATCCTGTTTGTATTTTCAAAGTAGCTTTTTGAATCTCAGGATCATTCAAATCAATATCAACCTCTTCTTCTTGTTCTGTGTTTTCATCTTTTACATTCCTAATTTTATCAGAAGGGTTTATCTCCTTCTTATTATTCCGTTTCTTTTTCATTAAACCTCTAAATCCTGTTTGTATTTTCAAAGTAGCTTTTTGAATCTCAGGATCATTCAAATCAATATCAACCTCTTCTTCTTGTTTTGTGTTTTCATCTTTTACATTCTTAATTTCATCAGGAAGAACTATCTTCTTCTTAATATCCTGTTTCTTTTTCATAAAACCTCTAAATCCTGTTTGTATTTTCAAAGTAGCTTTTTGAACCTCCGGATCATTTAAATCAATATCAACCTCTTCTTCTTGTTTTGTGTTTTCATCTTTTACATTCTTAATTACATCAGGAAGAACTATCTTCTTCTTAATATCCTGTTTCTTTTTCATAAAACCTCTAAATCTTTTTGTCTGTTTGTATTTTTAAAGTAGCTTTTTTAACCTCAGGGTCATCTAGGTCAATGTCAACTTTCTCTTCCTCTACAGTAACCAGACTTTGACTTTTGACCTCTGGCACCTCCATTTCATCAGAAATATTTTCTGTAGTTTTGCTCTGGTTTTTACTTAACCTAACACCAGCTTTTCTTTCAAGAACTTCTCCTTTTATGACTCTAACCTCAGAAATTCCCTTCTCACCTTCCTTACCCACTTCATCGCCTCTGTTCTCATCTAACTTGACCTTTGACACACCCTTATTCCTCCCACTCATGAAGCTCTTAAACCCTGCCTGAATTTTAACTGCAGCTTTCTGAACCTCAGGGTCACCTAAATCTATATCTACAATCTTCTGATCCTCACCCATACGTAAGTGATTAACAATTCCACTTGGGTTCGAGGAATTCTGCTCTAGTGCTTGATTATCCTGCAACGAAATAAATACAAAACCTGACTTACTTATCTGACACATGGAGCATTCAGACTCATCCAAACGTAGGTCTGATGCTGGGCCCCAACATCAAAATGGGGTTACCCTGTATCTGTCAGGGCCCCTCCATTAATTTTCAAAGCAATCAATTTTGTATGGGCATTATTCTCTTTGCCTGATGGGAAATTGCCAACATTGATCATGTGTGCAGTAGAGAGATCATCACTCTGCAATATATTCAGTGTGAAAGTCCTTTCCACAGCTTTTTCCAAATGTGTGACGCCATCGATATCACAGGTAGGTTATAATCCTCTGGTCTGACCTAGCAGCAAGCTGCAAAACACGATTCAATGGTTCCGAATTGCGCATGCTTGGTCACACGTAACAATGTGAAAAGTAGAGTAAATATTGTAATATTTACTCTACTTTACATTGTTGTGAGTGAGTGCGCACGCTCACATCTCGGAACCGTGGAATTGCGTATTTACTGCCTCGAAGCACCACTTATTCATCTTATACCAATAAGATACACCCGAGCAGTTTTTACTACAGTATTGCACAATACAGCCGTGAATACATCCTGCTCAGATCTAGAAAGCAAATAAAACCAGTCAGTCTGGTGGCTTTATACCTGCATTCTTTCAAAAAATGGAAAGAAACGATTTACAAATTTTAAAACTATTTGGGAATTCTGAGCTGTGGAGAGTTTAGCTTCATGGTGTTTTAACATTTTTTTTACAAAAGGAAAGTTGAACACATAATAGGGGCTGCCACTAGTAGGACTTTCTTTTAAGTTGATAATACTAAGTTCCGAGAGATGGTATATTAACATCACAAAGAGTTCATTTAATATTGCGTTTCATCTCATGCCTCATCTTCAGCCTCTGAAATATCACATCTGATAGTAAGCTTTAAAATCCTTTACTAAATTATACTTTTCCTCATTCATTAATGTATTGACCAACAGCAACACCTTCGAGGACTGCATCAGCTCGAAAAACTACTATCTTGGACAAAACTCATGGAACAGCCACACATTCTCCAATAATTTCTCTTACAACAAAAAACACTCTCTATTGTGATTTTGTTTATAATTTGATTCAAGTCAAAATATAAATCAATTGTGTGTAATTTCAGGGTACTTTATCTGAAATTATCTTTCAAATTATACAAGTATTTTCAGCCTCTGAACATAATTTTTTTCTCCCCCCTCCCCCATAGAGCATAATGATAAATAAATGATTGTGCTATTTCATTTCAATCTGAAATTGTGTCAACAAAACATTGTGTCATTCTCTAATTTGTCCCTGATGATATATGCATGTATGTATGTATGTATGTATGTATGTGAGTATGTATATATATATATATATATATATATATATATATATATATATATATATATATATATATATATATATATATATATATATATATATATATATATATATATATATATATATATATATATATATATATATATATATATACATATATATATATATATATATATATATATATATATATATATATATATATATATATATATATATATATATATATATATATATATATATATATATATATATATATATATATATATATATATATATATATATATATATATATATATATATATATATATACATATATATATATATACATATACATATATATATAATATACACATTATATATATACATATATATTTAAATAGACATTCTCAATATATATATATATATATATATATATATATATATATATATATATACATATATATATATATATATATATATACATATATATTTATATCCAGACATTCTCAAATTTCCCGGAATAATTCATTCCTCCTCTCCCCACCCCCACAACCAATGTTGATCCTTGTTGATACAGTTTTGACTTGGTTTGTATCTTTAATTCAACACTGAATAGGGGAGGGGGGGGGGGAGTATGCAAAATAAATCGCATATTGCAGTTAATTCCACGATTGATGTAAGAAAATAGCTCAGTGTTCCAACAGTTTTGTCCAAGATTGTAGCTTCAAACACTGGAAGTCCTACACACTTGACACCATTCTCTCATAACCGATGGTGATACTGCGACATCATAATCATCAGCAGTAATTCTTTATAAACACAAGTTTCCTTCATCAGTTTCAGAAATTCAATTATGATACAATTATGAATAATCCCCAAAAAGGGAATGGTTTGCTGCTAGAATGTTGAAAAAGAATCACATGTCTATACTATGGATATCAGAATAAAAAAGAACTGCATATGTAGTAAGAAGTATGTCTGAAATGGGACATGTTTGAAACAGGAAATATGTCTGAAACAGGAAATATGTCTGAAACAGGACATATGTCCAACACAGGACATATACCAGTATCCAGGAACATACAAGAGTCATATGGCTGACTTGTTTAACTGAAGCCCAGACATACTTATTGTTTGTTTGAATGATATTGCAAGAACTCAAAACAATTTCCACTGTTTTTTGCATCTCGGGAATCTATTTCACTAATCAAAGAAATGGCCACAAGAAGACTGCAGTGGTATTCCTTGTGCTCACACTACACCATTGTAAGGATGTTGTAGGAGGCAGTAAAATATCCATATTGGGCCATAAACATCACATAATAGGAAAATATCAATTATTGCAGATTACCAAGTAATGCATATATAACACTGAATTGTATGTGGATGCTTACAAATAAATTGCCTGCTAATAAACAAACTAACATTTTATGTCTAAGTTTCAGGATATGTAAATATGAGCAAGATTTGCATTTACCCCTCAATACCTATAAATCAAATTTGTAGTCTTTTCAAATTATCCGTCTAAAATAGGTAGATGTGAGTAAAATGAGGAGCATGTACCATTCCGAGACTAAGAAAAAAAATCATATAGTCGGACTAGCCCACGGTAATCTCTGAGGATACCCCACTCACCCGGTAGGTCAAGACAGTATTTAAGATAGTATAACTTTTGCAAATTTACCCACAATAGTCAAATTTTTAACTTTTGAATGAAAACCTTGTTTACACACAATGTGGGCTGTACTTGAATGGTTGTGTACTCTTTATATTCGAGTTCAACTGCAAATGTAATATATGATTATCTATAAACAAATAAACAATGCTTAATGGGTAGCACCAGCATTTGCTTAGGATTAAAATAACAATATATTCAATTTTTATTTCATAGTTTACAAACATGATTCAGATAAGAAAATCAACCAAATAGGGGCTTGATGTACATTACAGGAACTGATGCCACCCCAACAACAGTTCAAATCTTTTAAACCAATCGAATACACTGATAAAAAACACTTAAGAGAACACTTTTACAATATACTTACCCCTGGAACAGAAAAACTGCAGAAGTAAATTACACATCATATTTTTCAATAAGATAAACAAATGTGCAGAAATTGGTTTAATTGTTAATAATGAATGTGATCAAACTGATAGTTTGGATGATGCAACAATGGGTACTGGCAAAAAAAGTGCAGAAGAGAGATCTAAAGAAGATATGTTAGTAAAGATGAAAAGTCAACATTGCTAAACAAAATCAAAGACAAAATTGATACAAAGATGATTAGCCTTGTCATTGATAACAAATTATCCGAGTAGAGGAGTAAAACTAAATACATAACTACTGTAGTGATGATCATAAATGATGACAAAATTTAATAATAATTTCCCAAACCTCAAAACAAAGTCAAATGCAATATATCATTAAGCAGACATAAAAGTTGAAAAGTTGATAAAATCAGTCTACACGATTCCAACAAGACGCAAAAGTATTGGATATAAAGTATTCCATCTGTAGATAACTGACGAAGTCAAGTTTCTAATTCTGGCCAGCGTCTTGATCGATAACCTTGAAGGATTTATATTTCAAAAGCCATTTTAAAAATGTTGGCAACGGCTTTTGAAATAGAATCCTTCAAAGTTATTGGATGTAAGTTATATTTTACGTATCCATATCACATAAAATATAAAACAAAAACGTTTCAAATTGTACCATTATTACAACTTACACACTGAAATAGTTGTAAAGAACGCCCCTGTTCTAATAAGTGCCCACCCAATATTTTTTTGACTGATAACATATTCCAACATCAATAAATAATGAATGCTGTTTATATGTATTTATGTTCCATACCTTTTTTGTACACTATTCCAAATCCCTGTTAATACAGGGAGAAAAAAAATTGTGGTAATTATTTATGAATAGGGATATATTTCCCTTTATTTCGCAGAATTCACACGGTACATGACTCCCGAGCATGAACACTTATTAGGAAGAAAGTGTGGAATAGGAAAAGGAGAGATGTTATTTGACAGAGATTTAATGGCGGCTCTGTCGGCTCTCTCGTTACCAGGGATGCTAACATTGCCGGGAATTCAGAAAAAGATCATTAATAACTAATAAGATAACTAATATTAATAAAGGATTGAACTAAAAACTATAGGGAGACAACTATCAAGCTACCTTGGAAATGAAATACAATTATATCATCATTATTCATAGATACAAGAAAGTTATCTGCTATAGATTTTAAGAAAATAGCAACTATGCTTGTAACAGAAAAGAAATCTTCAATTTCATCAAGCTGATTGAGAGAACAAAGATGCTGCGCAGCTATACAAGTCTTGCATGATGATGCATGGAAAGTAAAGTCTGCAATAATTCTACGCTGACACCAAATCATGACCTAACAATGACCTTCTGACTTGCACCTCTTTAAGGCCAGCTTGAATTGTGATAGCAGCATTGACAACTTCTTGGTCGTTGGAGTCGATGTAAATCTCACTTGAAGTTTCGGTTAAGTTTTGATGCGATTCTTTTAAATCCTGTCATAATTAATATTAACAGTAATTCAGAGCTGACGTGATTCAAGGCATCTATTTGAAATCAATTTAATCAAAATCAGAAGCAAATTCCTACTGATTACAAGATGAAGAAAGTTGAACACTTGGAAATCGGCAGCAATGCAAATACATCAAATTCTGACCAAAATAAAGAAGATTTTGTTCTTTAATCCCAAACCTGAAGGACCATCAACAAATGTCTTGCACAAACTGGCAATAAACCTACATATACTTTCATTTTCAATAACCTCTTGAGACGAATTGAGATATGAAGGGCAACTATTTCAAATCTACAGATGATACATGTCTAAGCAGAAAACAGGTTAACCCTTACTCTACCAAGAGACAATATTATCCCCGTTTTGGGTGCCCCATATTTCACCCCGCCTCCCAATCACGTTTTCAAAAAAATGCTGGTAGAGTAAGGGTTAACAAATCCATGACAAGTGTGCCAACTAAAAAATATATGCAACACGGTCCTGGTGGGCGGCCCACTGGGTCACTGAAGTGAAAAGGAATCAACCCGACTCTACTGCTCTGAAGAAAGAGGACCATTCAATAATCAGTCTGTGCTTAATCCTTACTCTACCATGCGGCAATATTATCGCCGTTTTGGGTGCCCCATCTTTCACCCCGGCTCCCAAGCGCGTTTTCAAAAGAGTGCTGGTAGAGTAAGGGTAAAGTTAACGATTTGGTAATAATTGAAAACTATTACAACTATCTATGAATAACCAGCATATGAAATGCTGTCAAGAAAACAGATTAGAACAGCTAATATATAAGAGATGTTGTTTACTACCGAGATGGTGACAAACAGAACAAAAGAGCACCAGTTGAGAATTGGGACAAAAGAGCACCAGTTGAGAATGAACAAAAGAGCACCAGTTGAGAATGGACAAAAGAGCACCAGTTGAGAATGGACAAAAGAGCACCAGTTGAGAATGGACAAAAGAGCACCAGTTGAGAATGGACAAAAGAGCACCAGTTGAGAATGGACAAAAGAGCACCAGTTGAGAATGGACAAAAGAGCACCAGTTGAGAATGAACAAAAGAGCACCAGTTGAGAATGGACAAAAGAGCACCAGTTGAGAATGGACAAAAGAGCACCAGTTGAGAAGGGACAAAAGAGCACCAGTTGAGAATGGACAAAAGAGCACCAGTTGAGAATGGACAAAAGAGCACCAGTTGAGAATGAACAAAAGAGCACCAGTTGAGAATGGACAAAAGAGCACCAGTTGAGAATGGACAAAAGAGCACCAGTTGAGAATGGACAAAAGAGCACCAATTGAGAATGGACAAAAGAGCACCAGTTGAGAATGGACAAAAGAGCACCAGTTGAGAATGGACAAAAGAGCACCAGTTGAGAATGGACAAAAGAGCACCAGTTGAGAATGGACAAAAGAGCACCAGTTGAGAATGGACAAAAGAGCACCAGTTGAGAATGGACAAAAGAGCACCAGTTGAGAATGGACAAAAGAGCACCAGTTGAGAAGGGACAAAAGAGCACCAGTTGAGAATGGACAAAAGAGCACCAGTTGAGAATGGACAAAAGAGCACCAGTTGAGAATGAACAAAAGAGCACCAGTTGAGAATGGACAAAAGAGCACCAGTTGAGAATGGACAAAAGAGCACCAGTTGAGAATGGACAAAAGAGCACCAGTTGAGAATGGACAAAAGAGCACCAGTTGAGAAGGGACAAAAGAGCACCAGTTGAGAATGGACAAAAGAGCACCAGTTGAGAATGGACAAAAGAGCACCAGTTGAGAATGGACAAAAGAGCACCAGTTGAGAATGGACAAAAGAGCACCAGTTGAGAATGGACAAAAGGGCACCAGTTGAGAATGGACAAAAGAGCACCAGTTGAGAATGGACAAAAGAGCACCAGTTGAGAATGGACAAAAGAGCACCAGTTGAGAATGGACAAAAGAGCACCAGTTGAGAATGGACAGTCTTAAACTTGATCTTAAACAAACTGGCAAGAAACATTACTTATAACTTCATTTTCAATAACCTCTCAGATGAATCGAGATATGAAGGGCAACTACTTAAAATCTACTTTGCAAATTATACATGTCTAAGAAGAAAACAGAGGATAAGAGATGAACATTTGGAGATAATAAGAAACCTTAAAGACATCTACAGATGACCAACAGATGAAATATCGTCAAGGAAAGAGATAAGAACCGCTAATCTAGAATTTGTATTATTATTATTATTATTACAATTTACATAGCGCCAAAATCTATGTAAACACTCATTGGCGCTGTATTAATAAAATATTATATGAATACATAAGAAAAATAAATGTAAGAAAACTAGCCCTAAAATACTGAATGTAATTCAAACATGCAGCACAAAAATATACAAATTAATAAGATTTTATATAAGTAAAAATAGAGAAAAATTTAAAGGATTTAAGAACAATACATCTACACCAATACAACAGGATGACAGATTGACCATTATTACTGAGATGACACACAGAACTTTCGAGAATTTGTTAAGAATACACAGTCAGAACTTCATCTTGAACAAACTGGCAAGAACCTTATTTATAACTTGATTTTCAATAACTTCTTAGATAGATTGAGAAACTATTTGAAATCTAACGTCACAAATGATACATATCTAAGCGAAAAGCTAAGAGTTGACCATCAACAAATGACCAGCAGCTGACATGGTCTTCGATAAAATAACAGCTTATCTATGATGAGAGATTGATGAAAACTACCGAGAGGATGACAAATGGAACACAAGAAGAGAGCACCAGTTGAGAATGGACAGTCCGATTTATTTAAAATCTACTTTTCATGTGATGCATGTCGCAGCAGAAAGCGGAAGATGCGAGTTGACCATTAAGCAATCAAACAATTTATGACAACTATCTAAAGATGACCAGCATATAAAATGTCTTCAAGAAAAGATCACCAACTGAGAATGGACAGTCTGACAAATGTGATAGCAATCTGGCTCTAGCGACCTACCAATTTCCGTCTAATCTGCATTCCTCTAAAACCAGCCTGGATTGTCGTAGCTGCAGCAATCACTTCCGGATCTTTAGGATCAATTTGACTCGGAGGTGCAAGAATTTTTTGCTTTAATGCTCTGTCCCTCTGTTTTGTTTGAATGGATTAGTGAGTGAAAACAATTGCAATGATTATAATTCTGTGCTTGTGCGTGTAATAGCATGATCATCTCACGAATGATCAAGCTTTAGAAACAACCTGACTTCCAGTCATAAATCTTTAAACAAATATTTTATGCCTAAATGAGATACTTTAAATTGTGACAATTTAATATGACATAAAAATGTGATACTTCAGTGTGACACAAAAATGTGATACTTCAGTGTGACATAAAAATGTGATACTTCAGTGTGACACAAAAATGTGATACTTCAGTGTGACACAAAAATGTGATACTTCAGTAAGACACAAAAATATGATACTTCAGTGTGACACAAAAATGTAATACTTCTGTGTGACACAAAAATGTGATACTTGAAATAATTTTCATTTAGAAATATTTTCTGTTAATAATTTTTCTTCTAAAAAATCAGTTGACAAGAAATTTATATCTTTAACACTTATAATGTCGAGTTTGTTTCTGCCATTTATTGAATTCATCATTTGAGCTCATTTGCTTTATGATCAAACTATATTATTATCATAATCAATTGCAGATAAAACAAAAACAAAGAGGTGGAGATCACCTCATGAATTCAAATATTAGCCAATCAAAATTTAGTATTCGGGACAGAAACAACGCAACAGTTTGAAGCAAAGGCACCTAAATTTAACACTTTTGGATCTACATTAAATTGCGATTGCTCTCGCCTGATTCCAGTGAGTGGCAGTTTTTCATTCAATAAACTTTGCACACAACAACCTTTTTCTTTAAAATACAATAAGGACCAAGGGTATTAATATCCATATCCAGATAGCAAGTGCAATACCTCAATACTTGTATTTGGAATCTTAATATCAGACAAGGAAATGCCAAGATCATCTTACTCTAAAAAAGAAAATGCAGCTTGAAGCCTCTACATTCTGTAACATTAACTAGCACTTACAAAACCTCGATACCTGTATACCAAAACCTTTATCAAAATGAAACCAGATTCCCACCACAAATATTACTTCAGAAAAATATTGATAAAATTGTGCAGTTGATGTGTAAATTCTAGTAAAAATATATGATTTGTTGTATTAAGGCTCAGAAAGCAAATCTCCTGTACATCTGTAGTAGAGATAATAGCCATACTCTGAGCTATATATAAGCATGCTATGAGCTATAACCACACAATGAGCTAGCTATGACCACACAATGAGCTATAACCGTGCTATGAGCTATAACCACGCTATGAGCTATAACCACACAATGAGCTATAACCATACTCTAAGCTATAACCAGGTTATGAGCTACAACCACACAATGAGCTATAACAATGCTTTGAGCTATAACCACGCAATGAGCTATAACCACAGCAAGCTACAACTAAGCAATGAGCTACAACCACACTGTAAGCTATAACCATGCTATAAGCTATAACTACACAATGAGCTAAACTACATGAGCTAGAGCCACACAGTGAGCTATAACTACACAATGAGCTGTAACTATACAATGAGCTATAACCACACAATGAGCTATAAAACCGCAATGAGCTATAACTACGCTATGAGCTATAACCAAACAATGAGCTATAAGCACACAATGAGCTATAAGCACACAATGAGCTATAACCACACAATGAGCTATAACTACACAATGAGCTAAACTACATGAGCTATAGCCACACAGTGAGCTATAACTACACAATGAGCTAAAACCACACAAATTATAGCCACACGATGAGCTATAACCACGCTTTGAGCTATAACCACACAATGAGCTATAACCACACAATGAGCTATAGCCACACAATGAGCTATAACCATGCTATGAGCTACAACCACGCAATAAGCAATATCCACACAATGAGCTATAACCATGCTATGAGCTATAACCACACAATGAGCTATAAGCACACAATGAGCTATAACCACACAATGAGCTATAACCACACAATGAGCTAAAACCATGCTATGAGCTATAACCACACTATGAGTTAAAGCCACACGAGCTATAGCTACACAATGAACTATAACCATGCTGAGGTATAACCAAGCAAGGAGCTATTCCCCACACAATGAGCTGTAACTATACAATGAGCTATAACCACACAATGAGCTATAAAACCACAATGAGCTATAATTACGCTATGAGCTATAACCAAACAATGAGCTATAGGCACACAATGAGCTATAAGCACACAATGAGCTATAACCACACAATAAGCTAAAACCACACAATGAGCTATAACCAAACAATGAGCTATAACCGCACAATGAGCTATAACCACACAATAAGCTATAACCACACAATGAGCTATAACCACACAATAAGCTATAACCACACAATGAGCTATAACCACACAATAAGCTATGAACACACAATGAGCTATAACCACACAATAAGCTATAACCACACAATGAGCTATAACCACACGATGAGCTATAACTAAACAATGAGCTACAACCACACAATGAGCTGTAGACCATAGAGTGTAAGCCACAGTTGTGCAATAACAATGGATAAAAATGACAGGCATATTCTTAATATGAAATACCATTTTATATTATTATATGATATTGTTTTCTTTCGGTGTATTTTGGTACTTAACATTTTTAAGACACATATCATGTGAATCTCTTTCAACATGAAAACAATAAAAATATTTTCACTTAGGTAATTAATCTTGCCTTAATCGGTATTTCCAGACATACTGTAACTAACTTCTGAATGGTATAACAGCATGAACACACAATGGATTTCACATATCCAGACTAGAAGAAAATATATTGGTTTACACAAATCATACTATCAGCAACACAGCAAAAGTGATTGGAGGATTAAAGCTGATTAAGAAACCCTGTTATGTATTTCCACCACAAACAAGATTCAAGAATATACGAGACATTACAGCAACAAACCAATCACTTCAAGTATTTCAATCTTAAATATGCAGTGAGCCATTACCTTTTCCTTCATATCCTTCCTTACAAGATGACCTCTGAACCCAGCCTGTATCTTGGTGGTAGCCTTGATGACCTCTGGGTCAGTAAGGTCAATATCAACTTCTTCCTCTTCTTTTTTCTCTTCACCTGCATCTGCACCGCCCTCAGCTTTTGGTTCTTGCGTGACTTCCTCTGCCTAAAATGAAGAAGAGTAGGAAATCATAAATGTGTACAAGCAATCAGAACCAATTAAATTTCAACTTTAGTTCATTTGGGTTTGACTGCAGTCATACGTGGGTAGTAAAAAACACAAGGATTAATTACTTAATTTGGTTGGGTCTGATGGCACTTTAATAGACATAACTGTCAACGGATTGGAAAGGAAATCTTATATTCAAATACACACAAATAGACAATAAGTACATTGCTTTAAATCTAATACAGACTATGACAATTGCACAAGAAGAAATCAAGAAGAAGTGCTTATACCAAATCTTGATTATACCATATCTTTAGAGGTGCAGTGGCTCAGTGGTTGAGGAGCCTTGCTCGTAACACTTTACTCTACCTTCTCCAGTCCACTCAGGTGTGAAATGAGTACCAGCATTGCTGGGGAATTTGTTCGTTTGATGAGGGCTTAATGGCATCACGATAGCGAGGGTCAAATTGTACCTGAGAGGTTAGATCATTTTAGAGGTAGAAAGAAAAAGAAAATAGAAGGAGTCGAGAGAAGTACGGGGACTTATAGCCAGGAAGCTGTGATCGAGAGAGGAAGTGCAGGGGTGCTGAAAAAGGCAAAAGTAGGTAGAGGGGGATGAGAGAGGAGGACTAAATATGGTTGTAGAGGGAGGCATGATGAAGGAAGAAGATACTTTTATATGGAGGGTGTTTCTGGAAGAGCTCGGCTATGGAGTTGTGAGGGGTAAAGAAAGCTCTAAGAAGGTTGCACAGGGGGCAGGCAAGGAGGATGTGGTGGACTGAGGGGGCAATGGCAATTGTTGCTGAGGGGTGGGGGGTAGCCAGTAAGGAGGTGGGAGTGAGTGAGGTGGGTGTGACCTCTTCTAAGGTGAGTAATGTGGATGCTGTCGATACGGAAGAGATTGTGGATGGTGGGATTGGTCGGAATGGTGGGCTGGATGTCGTAGAGTTTGTTGTCAATTTGGGAGTTCCAAGGGAAGCAATAAGCGGTTTGATGTCAGAAAGGGTTTTGGGAAAGGGGGTAGGGGGAGGTTAAGGGCAAGCTTAGCAGCTGAATCAGCTCTGTCATTGCTGGGGATGCCAACATGGCTGGGTATCCAGAAGAAAAGAATACTTTTCCTACAAAAGGAAGGGGGGGGGAAGAAAGGAGTTTACGGAGGAGGAGTGGGATGTGGGGTTATCCCACCTAAGACTGAGCAAGCAAAGAAGTAAGAACAGACTTGAAGTCTGAGAAAATGGCAAAGTGGCTGAGTGGGGAGTACTCAATATAGTTGAAGGCAAGTAGGATGGCCTTGGCCTCGGCCGAGAAGATGGACGAGTAGTTGAAAAGCCTGCTACTGAGGGTGATATCTTGGATGACAGCAGCAGCAGCTGTCTTGTAGCCTTCTTTGGAGCTGTCAGTATAGAAGGTGTAGTTTGAGAGTTGGTCTTTGATTTGGTTGTGGAGCTTGATGAAGAGGTAGGTGGGGGGTGGGTTTGGGTATTGTGATGAGTAGAGAGGCCCAGGTGGATAGAAGTGAGGGGGTGGCCCAAGGAGGAAAAGTGGGCCAGGAGAAGGTGCCAAGAGTGGCGGGATTGATGCCGAGATGGTGGAGGTCGGGTTTGATGCATAAGCTGAAGGGAGGGGATAGGGTTTTAGTCCTATCAAAGAGGGTGGATAAATTAGAGCACCTAATGAGGTTGTATACAGGGTTTTGGGTGTTGGTAAGGGCTCTCAAAGCATAGCAAAGGCTAAGCTTTCTACACCTTAGCAGAAAGGGGGAGTTTGTTGGCTTCAACGTGAAGGCTAGTGATGGGTGAAGTCTTGTAGGCACCCAGGCAAAGCCTGAGGGCTTCATTTTGGATGGTGTTGATGTGGTATGAGGTAAGAGTTGTGACTGGCACAGTAGAAAATATTGCCGTTGCATGTCGAGCTTGGCACAAATGGTGAGCCTGAAGATTTTGAGAGCGTGGGGTTTGCACCCCAATTGGTGTTGGAGGGGAAGTAGAGAATTTTGAAGGAGCTGTTGCATTTGATTCAGATTGGTAATTTGTTGCTTGTAGGAGAGCTTGGGGTCTAGGGTTAAACCCAGGAACTTAGTGTGGTCAATTTTAGCGATGCGATTACTGTTGAGCAAGAGGTTTGGGTTGGGGTGGAGGCTATTGAAATGACAGATGTGCATGCAGACTGTCTTGTCTTTGGAGAATTTAAAACCGCTATTGTTGCACCAGTCTTGCAGCTGGTTGAGGCTAAGTTGGAGCCTATTTCTAACTAAAGAAAAGGGAGGCACGTCGTCCACATAGAGGGCACGTTTGATGTTGGGGCCAAGGTTGTCCACAATGTTGTTAATGCTCAGATTGAAGAGAGTAGAGGAGAGGATGCTGCCTTGGGGGACGCCCTCTTCTTGGGGGTAGGGGTTGGATAGGGTGTGGCCAATACGAAATTGGAACTGCCTGGATGAGAGGAAGTTTTAAATAAAGATGGGGGAGGTGGCCTCTGAGGCAGATGGTGTGAAACTTGCAGGTAATGCTGTATTTCCAAGTGGTGTCGAAAGCTTTCTCGAGGCCGAAAAACATGGCAATGAGGTGTCCCTTTTTTGCAAAGGATTCCCGGATGGTGGTATCGAGCATTACTGGTCCAGGGTATTGCGACGTTTCCGGAAGCCACTTTGGTAAAGGGAAAAGATTTTGTTGGTTTCAAGGAACCAGTTTAGTCTCTGGTTAATGATCCTTTCCACAATTTTACAGAGACAGCAGGTGAGGGCAATGGGGTAGTAGCTGGAGGGGTTGGCAATGTCCTTCCCTGGTTTGGGGACGGGGGTGATGATAGCTGTCCTCCAGATAGGGGAAAGGAGTGTGATGACCAAATGTGGTTGAGGTAACCTGCGACGGACTGGCATCCCGTCCAGGGGGAGTCCTGTGCTCTCATCAGCTTGTGCCAAGGAAACCGAGGATAAGCACCGGCCTAATGGGTCTAATGGTTCGGATGGATTGAACCTCTTATTTTTAATACCATATCTTAGTAATTATACAAAAGTTTAAAATAATTTAAAAATTTACAGTAATACATAATAGGTAATAATAACTTCTGAATTGGAATAAGATATCAACATGGGATTTTAACCATTTTCTTTCTCTAATTGTTGGCTTTCGTATAAGTCCAGATAAAAATTGGAATATTCCTTTATTTAAGTGCTTATAACTTACCGGCTGATCTGCAGCAGGCTCTTCTGCCTTAGACTCTTTCTCCCCTGAAGATTCCTTTGCTGTTTCTTCCTTCATTACTTGAACTTTCTTTTTGGCCATAATACCCTGTTTTTAAAAAAAATACAAAAATCAGAAACTTGCTTTATACCTTTCTGCATTTCTTACTCAAGATTTAATGCAACTAATGTTTGTTACCAAGAAATAACACAAACTTGGGCACATATTGCATTTATTTCCAGATCTATTTGCTCGCTCACTCACCCACTCACTCACCCACTCACTCACTCACCCACTCACTCACTTACCCACTCACTCACCAGGTGGTGCCTGGCTATTACGGTTGAAACTGAATGTAACTGTCAATCAAACTTACATCAATGTTTCAGTTTAATAACCACCTATAAATCTGTTTAAGTTTAGTGATGAAAACAAACACACTATTACTAAAGTGCTACCTTGCATGATGCCTGTACTGCAGTTTCTCTTCTATATTCCTGTCATTTTTGTTATTACAGTGAGTTTGCAGATATTAAATCCGGAACACCTGTTCATAGCACATATATGGCAGACTGTGTTTTGTACTCATCATGTTAATTATATAGCCAACTGCACTTTGTGAAAGCCATCTTGCTGAATTCAAGGTATATGAAGAGATAAAAAACTTTTCTGTAATTCCACTGGCCAAAAAGAGCATTACATTCCAAGTTCAACAATCTTTGAATTTTGAAAATAGCATGTATAGTTCTCAAGATTTGAGCGAAGATTTTATTCATTTTTTATTTATAGAAAAAACAGGATGTATGAACGGGAAAACACTTCCCTTAATTTAGAAAAGTTACAAATGCCTTCTCCAGCTTGAGTTTGGTTGGGTGTAAGGTAAAGATCAAATCCCATCAGAATTATCTTCACATTTTCAAAGACAAATGGAAAAGGGTTAAAAAACAATGGATTTACATAAGAAAACAGAGACATATGCCCCATTCATACATTACAAGAGTAACACACAAATTTGCATATTTACAAAAAGGTCTTGGAAAAGCTGTAAAATTGACTCATTGTTAACCAATTTGGATAAAATTGTTTGCTTTCTTCATGTTTTTCAGTGGATTTTAAATCAATTTTGCTAATGTTGCCTCGTCCTGTCCATATACCTTTGAGTACTGAATGTATCACACAAGTACATGAGTTCATGCTCTAAAGAATTAAGAAAATCTCTTCCAACAACCTCATAGATTATTCTACAATCACTGCAGTAAAAGAAAAAAAACATTTATCAAGAAAATGTGCAACTAAAATTTGAAGCAGCTTCTTTTCCCCAGATGAATGAAATGAACTTACCCTCATACCAGCTTGGATCTTAACAGTGGCTTCCACCACTTTAGGATCGTTGAGATCAATGTCAATTTCTTCTTCCTCAGCTGGTTTGTCTCCCTCTGTTACCCCTTCTGTCGTAGTAGTTTCTGCAGGTGGGACCTCAGCTGGTGGTTGGCTATCTCCTGGAGGTTCTTTGCTTTCTGTTTGACCTTCCTGTGGATGAAATAAATGTGATGCTCAGATACTGCATCTTCAAATTTATAGAATTACCTTTTTTACTGAATTTGTTTGATCTTTGTATAATTAATTTTGGATAATCAATCACTTTTACCAACAATAAAAAGCCAAACATGCTGTAAAAAACATCCAAATCTTGTAATTCGTACAGATAGAACCGTAAACTTTTATTTTGAATGGAAATTAGAAACTTATCCAATCCACTATTGTAAAATGCTACAGGAATGCTTGATATAATATCAGGCCTCCCAGTGACTCTTTTTTAAATAAAGGGTTTTTTAAAAGTTGGAAAAGTTGAAATGAAGGTTTTGGATTTGAATAAAAAGGTTTATAAAGGTTAACTCATGGAATAAATTTGCATACAATGAGCAAAGTCTGAGGCAAAAGGCAGTTGGTGGTGCCAAAAGTCCATAACTTTGAAGTTGAAAATTTTATTTTGGTCCTGCTACTTTTCAAATGTGTGTTGAAAACAGATATGCTATTAAATGGATGTGTATACTTACCAATGAAGCTAAAACATTGGCATTTGAATCATTTACCTTACTTAACTTTGAAAATAAAGGTTTTTAAAGGTTTTAAAGGTTATTTTGAAAGGAATAAAGGTTCAATTTGTCAATAAAGGTATTTAAAGGCTTTAAAGCTTTTTAAAGGTTTACCGGGAGCCCTGAATATCAGCTTGTGCTGAAATAATCCCCAAAACAAGTGTAGAGTTATAGAGCAGATTAGCTCTTTAAACAGTCCTAGAAGTGCAGTACAAGAATGCAAGACAATGCACATATTCAAATACTTCCTATGCATATAGTATTCATACTGACAGTACCTGAAAAACAGAACTTAAGCTCTGAAATTCATTGTAAATTGTACACTTTTCTCTGTCTAGCATTCTACTCATTTGACCCTATCTAGTATACCATACATATACCCTATCTAGCATACCATACATATACCCTATCTAGCATACCATACATATACCCTATCTAGCATACCATACATATACCCTATCTAGCATACCATACATATACCCTATCTAGCATACCGTACATATACCCTATCTAGCCTACCATACACATACCCTATCTAGCATACCATACATATACCCTATCTAGCATACCATACATATACCCTATCTAGTATACCATACATATACCCTATCTAGCATACCATACATATACCCTATCTAGCCTACCATACATATACCCTATCTAGCATACCGTACATATACCCTATCTAGCCTACTATACATATACCCTATCTAGCATACCATACATATACCCTATCTAGCATACCATACATATACCCTATCTAGCCTACCATACATATACCCTATATCTAGCCTACCATACATATACCCTATCTAGCATACCATACATATACCCTATCTAGCATACCATACATATACCCTATCTAGCATACCATACATATACCCTATCTAGCCTACCATACATATACCCTATCTAGCCTACCATACATATACCCTATCTAGCATACCATACATATACCCTATCTAGCATACCATACATATACCCTATCCTGGACAAAATTCTCAGCCATTTTTCCCCTTGCGCCCAGTTTCAATGCTGGGACATGACTTGCACCTGTCAATCTTCACTTAAGAAAATTAACATCTTACACTATCTAGCTTACTGTTCAATTTACCCAATCTAGCATATACAGTGTATATACTGTACATTTTACCAGGCTGTACATTTCATCCAACATGATAATATACTGTAAAGTGTATATTGTTTGGTGTGTAAATTCATAACTCATTCACTCAATAATAATGACAATGTCACGAGATAAACCAGCTAAAACTCATTTGCAAAAGTGGTCATAAAACAAGATGTTCATAACATGTACTGTACAACATGTTTGATATACATGTAGATCATTGACACGCTTTATACCGTATGTAAATATTTACACACAAACACTCATAAGATTATATATCTTATTCCTAGAAAGGTCAACAATATCCTGACAAAGAAAACGGACTTAAAGAGATGTATAAGAGGGCAAATATTTAATTTAAATACAAAATGAAAACTAAAACCGTAACTTAAATGTCTGATTTCATTCTAACAAAATGTACTGTCTGGTGCCACCAATAAAAGTTGAAGTGCAATCAATTTTAGCAATGATTCTTATATAAATAGAGCACAAGATGCAGTTAACCCTTACTCTACCACGCGGCGATATTATCGCCGTTTTGGTTGCCCCGTCTTTGACTCCGCCTCCCAGGCGCATTTTCAAAAAAGTGCTGGTAGAGTAAGGGTTAATCTCCCTTCGTCCTTCATAAAGTCTGCTTGAAAATCATCATGTAATTGGTTGCCATTACTCAAAGTGAGTGACATTTATGAAGAACCAAATCTATAAAACAAACCTTCAGATCCTAACAATATTTTTCCCAAATAGTTTTATTGGTAAAATACAATCAAGTGGCAAAACATGGACAGCTTCACTTCCTTTTTTCCTGAATTGAAATTTAATGAAATTTAACAAAGGCAAATTTGCATGACTTGTATTTTCCCTCAAAAACAAATTTGTATTCTAAAAAATATTAGTCGGATCAGTAAAATGTTGCAAGATAGGAAAACTAGATGATAGTTGAATGATGGCTTTTCCAGAGAAAATTGGTCACAGAGGTACCAAAAAGGGTCAAAAGAATAAACAATGCAGGTTTTATGCTAACCTGAATCGCCCAAATAAAATGAACGATATGGGGAAATATACAAATTATGCAAATAAGGAGAAGAGCCGTGCTGGGAGACAGGCAGGGCATCAGTGATGCAGAAGTTGTTGTATGCCTATTATTCTTAATCTTTTTTGCAAATCTTGCTAGGATTCTGATACTTTTATTAACAGTCCTAATACATGAAACTTCTTGCCATGGGCGGGATTTGCCTACCAAGAGTGGGGGGGAATTTAAAAGTGGGGAAGTCAAAGTCAAAAGTGGGAGGAGTCAAAGTCAGAAGTAAGGGGAGGGCAAAATCATAAAATCAGGCTAAGATGCAATATATCACAATACAAAAGATACAATTTCTGAAAAAAAGTAGGGGGGGGGGGGAGTTTGCCCCTCAAATCCCGCCTATGCTTCTTGCAATCCTTCCCATGAACATGATACATCAGGTAAGTCCTCTGGCATTTGTGAAGTCAGTATGATTTATGTTATTTTGCAAGAGCTCTGACAATAGGGAGACCAGGTTGTTTGTCAAATAAGGAGCCTTAAATAACTGTGTTTTGCTGCAAAGGTACATTTTTCACTTCTTTGATCAATGATGCACTTATTTCCCTCTGAAATTATATATTTCCCATGAACGTGATTTGCATCGTTTGCAAAGTTTTCCAACCCAAGTAAACTTCTAATGGTGATAGACATGATCTGATCAGTGCATAAATGCTTGCTGTTACAATGTCAGCAACAAGCTTGTAACACTAACACAAGTATAGCTTACATACCCGTTGCTAGGGTCTCCGTCAACATTCAAAGACTTCGGCTGACAGGATCACGCATACAGGGGATAGGGTTCTGCACAATGTATACAGTGTGAGCAAAGGGGAGAGGGGGTAATTTTTGTAGTATTTTTCACGTACATAATATGTAAATGTTTCCTAGTCATAAAAGAGAAATCTTTAAATCAGTTTTTGTTAATAAAGATGTTGACATGCAATTAGGGATATGATTAAAGGAATGGGGGTGACCTATTACCCATGCAATAAATGTTGATGTTAATGATGTACTGGTGTAATGTAGGCAGGTAGTATCTTATATCCATCTCAAGGTTAGATAGATAGAGATGTCAGCAGCCATTTGATAAACCAGTTGTGAAGCACTGGTAAATGACGACCAACTGGGGATTAAACCCTCTAGCATGTATGCCAAGCTGATGCTATGACCACTAGACCACGAAGGTCTTAAAGTTGGTAAAACTTTTGTATTGGGGATTGAAGCAAATATCAAATTATGATGACCTTTTCAAAATTTCTGCATTCTAGAATTGGTGAAATTTGTAAAAAGTTATCAGACAAATTAGATAACTCAGACAAATTATATGACAGTTTAATCTATTAAGTTGATGATATTTAAGAAATGTTTACCTAAGTGCCTTAGCCTTAATTAATTCCTCATCCTTCCTGTCCCACCCACACTTCCTCACCCTCCATGCCCCACCCTCACTTCCCCACCCCTCCCTGACCACCTCAACAAAGTGCTATTCCTCTAGAAACAAATACAAAAGCTACAACAATCTGAATTTCTACCTTTTCCTCTTTCATGTCTTTTCTTGTTTTATGACCCCTGAAGGAAGCTTGGATTTTTGTTGCTGCTTTATGGACTTCGGGATCTTCAAGATCAATGTCTACTTCTTCCTCTTCCTTCTTGGCTTCATTTCCATCTACCTTTTCATCCCTGAAGAGGAAGTGAAGTAAAAATTAAACATTAGCCAGTTAATAAAAAAAACAACCTGAAGTTAATATTTACCATCACATATCTATTTACAGACTATATGGCATCAACTGGTTGTACCAGGAGATGGAAGTACACCTTGAACACACTCATGAAGAACAAAGTCTGAATTGGTATTATGTAATTTAATACAGAAATGGAAAGGATCAAATACGCCTTAAAGCACTAGACCGAAAAGTGAGCCGCTTGATTTTGCAAATTTCACTAATATACCATCCACAAAAGATCGATAAACTTCATACAGTGCCTCCATAGCCCACAGACGAAGTGAGGGAAAAGGTTACTTGAATATTCATATTAACCAGCAATTTGCTATACCGTTGTGTGCTAAATAAGCATTTGATTTTTTGTAGCGCTCCTTTAAGATTTGTTTCCTTATAAGTAATCTGTACTTTTTAAAACTGATTACAGTTTGTGTTTCAAGAGACTGCCTCAAAGTTCAAGCAATAGGTGAACAAATTTGGCAAGCTGATTAAAAGTGAAATTTAGTGTCCCTGCACAGTTGATTATGTAAATTTGATTTGAATAAAACTGCAAAGTTTCATATGAGATAGTTAAATATGTTTTTAAGCACTGCAAGCATGATATTATCATATACAGTATGGCTCAAAACCTATGCCTTAACAAAATCAACAAAATAAAAAACTTAAAAGTGGTTAATTTATGCTATGACCAAATGTTATCATTTAATTTTCGTTGTGTCATCAAGACAGTTCTCTTTCCCAACCCTCAAAAAAAAATTGTAAAGAGGTTTTGTCAACAATAAAATAACAATGGAATAGTCCACGTTAATACACGTGACATTTTGAATTTCACACTGAGATTTACATAATGTTTTGCTCCAAAACATATCAAAATATACAAGGGGACAAAACCATGCCAAAAAGTTTTTCTATACAGCTTTCCGTACCTAACACCGAACATTTCATATAAAAAGTCCGGTATAATGAAACCTTAACCAACTTCCGGTATCACCAGCTTGTTTACACTCATAACAAAGAACCTCTCTGTAATCATTAAGACCTGTATGATTCCAGTGATGAAGACCATACACAGTCACATTGTTGTGTGTACTTGCCACATATTGAAAGTGCACCCAAGCAGAAGTGAAAGAATGAGGACAATGAACAGAGGATTGGATTGCACACTGAAAGTGCACTCATGCAAAAATTAAAATGAGGATGATAAGCAGGGGATTGGGTTGCATACTGGTCTGACAAGCTGGTGGCTTGTGCAGTGTGGTGTGAAATTGACAGTCTGGATGCTTCACCCAATTCTCTTATAAAGAGGAATTTCTTCAAGACAGTGAAGAAAAAAGGTTTGAGGTAATCGCTTTCTTGAGGTTTTGAACATATCATAACTTCATTTTTCCAATTTATAATGTCACAGTTCTCTTCCCCATCCTTAACAGGGCATCTAGAAAATTAAATAACATTGGGATAGTCTCTATCAATGCACATGGCATTTGAATTTGGATTTCAAATATTCATTGACTTGTTTGCCAGCTAAAGTGATACAATTTTATTGTTTATGTATCTGAGATAACTAGTTGCTTGGTAAAAATATTGATGTTAGAGAGATGTTTCGTACAGCTCTCTTTTGGGGTCAAAATGCTTTGCTGTATATTTAGGTCTCTAGAAAATGGTGCCCTCACTTTTCGGTCTAGTGATCCTTTAAATGAAATTGGAATAGTCTTTATTATATCAATGCATTTGGGATTCCAAATTGGGATTTTAGTAAAATGTGCAAAAGATGTGGGTTTTTTTTGGTGAGATTAGTTTCCATTCCCAAATAGAGGTGATTATGATAACTCATATGAAATACCCTTGCAAAGACTTCAACTAAATGCTTTGCCTTTTAAAGATATATTCCTATGTTTTTTGTAACCTTTCATAAGAAAGAGAATTTTTTTAGAAACAATTCGGTACAAAAATCATGTTGATATGTTATTCCTACCAGGAGATATTCAGATTTTAAGGTTCACAAAAAATGTCAATAAACAAATAGGAAAAGGCTCAGTATAACATCACAGCAACACATTCTCCCACAAAGTTTATGTATTCATTCAAATCTATCATCCTTTTGTATTAGTAAAACCTGCTAGAAAAATATATTGATGAAAATTAGGTATTTATATACATATGCTTAATATACCTTACTTCAATAACTTTTAAGAAAATTGTTTTTAATCACACAGAAACAACCAATTAACGTTCACAGAAATACATAAACATTTGCAATGGAATTGTCTCTATGACATCACCAAACACGAATTCATCATACTGTACAAAAACTTTTAAAATGCAATGGGGAAACCTTTATAAATCCATATCTCTCAAACAGATTATCATATCAACCTGATTTTTGTACCAAGTTAGCTCTAGAAGTATGCTCTTTCAAAGAAAATTTTACAAAAAACCATGAAAAAATTACAAAAAAACCATGGGAATATTACAAAAAACCATAGGAATATTACAAAAAGCCATGGGAATATTACAAAAAAACATGGAAATATTCTTTCAAGTAAACAAAAAAGGAACACATTTCAGGAAGCAAAAATAGATAACAGAGAAATTATTCAAGTAGTTTTTCAAGATGATTACTCAGTAGCTTAAAAATGTATGTACATAGGTTAAACACACAAATTCTACAACCTGTAACCACTGTGAGAGGAAACACTTCTAAGAATAGAACAGTCGGAAGGACAGTATGCTCGACTATTCAAAGCTAGTATAGAGAATGGGCTTACAGAGGGAAGTATACACAGAAATAGGGTAGCAGGGGCAGATGATTTCAAATTACTTTAACTTTAAAAGAGTTTACATTTTCATTTGCACTACAAGCTTCAAAATATCTTTGAGTTTTCCCAGATATTTTAAGACAAAAAAGCAATAGGTTACCTCACCTAATAACTCAGAAAAAAATGTAAAACCTAACAGTTTTTATAACTACAACACATCTTTTAGTTATATCAATTTAATAACAAAGAAAGGAGAGGCCCTGACTTGCCAATGTCAATGAAATAATGCCATTCAACCCCCTTTCCAACCTGTACCCTCCCCCAGCCCTTACACATTCCCAGAAGTACATCCTGGATTGCAATACAACTTCTAATTTAAAAAAATATGTGTGTCAAGAAAAGTCAAGCAGCATAAAAAATGTACAATAACATTAAAGCAAAATTATGCGAGACAATATGTTCCACATGCCAACCCACCCTGTTCCACATGCCAACCCATCCTGTTCCACATGCCAATCCACCCTGTTCTACATGCCAATTAACGCTGTCTAACATGCCAATACCTCCTGATCAACATCCCACCGCACCCTGCCCTACATACAATTCCACCCTGTCCCACATGACCTCATCCTAATTCCTTCAGCTACTTTATCATCATGTCATCTTCTACCCCACATTCTGTTTATTGTTTATATTTCCCAAACCCCTAATCTAACATTCTCTAGAAGCAAGGAAACTTTCATTTGCTTCTTTATTCATGGCAAAACAAACGTTTTGATTGCTATTCATGTCAGGAATGTCAATATCATAACAAAACTAAAAATGTGAAGTTAGTAAGTCATAAGCCATATACTTTTTATCTCAGGTAAAACATATTGCAGCAAATGCACACTATACCTCACCATTAAGTGTGAACAATGCTCTTCATATATACCATATGATCATTTGTTTAAGCAAAATCATCATACCCACTTTAATTCAAGAGATACCACATATACAAATATTTTCATTGCTAAGCAAATAGGCTAATTATTATGTACACACAATCCCCCAACCATGCTCAACTGAACAGTACCGATGCCCTCTACCACTGAACCAAATAGCAAGTTATTATCTAAGGTTAAATATTTTGTATGCAAGTCTATTGTTATGCAAATACCTACTTAATATGTGCAATACACCACACCATTGAGTGTAGACAATGGTCTTCACATCATATATATGATCATTTGTGTAAAACATAATTCCCACTCCCACTTTAATTTAAGAGATATCATACATACAAATATTTTCAGTGTTATGCAAATAAGCTAATTAGTATGCACACACAGCTCCAAATCATGCTCATTTAAACAATACCTATGTCCTCTACCACTGTAACAAGTACCAAGTTATTGTATAAGGGTAAATATTTTATGCAAGTCTATTGTTATGCAAATAAGCTAATTAATATGCACATTACACCTCACCATGAAGTGTAGACAATGGTCTTCACATATATGATCATTTATGTAAACAAAATCCCCATTCCCACTTTAATTTCAGAGATATAAATGCAAATATTTTCATTGTTATGCAAATAAGCTAATTAGTATGCACACATAACCCCCAATCATGATTATTTAAACAGTACACATCCTCTACCCGTGCCAAGTTACATGAATGTACAACATTCATAACTTAAGTTATGCGCTCATTAATGTTATACATTTTGAACGAGTCTAGTTTATGCAAATAACATAATTAATATGCACACTTCACCTCATTATTAAGTGTAGACAATGCTCTTCACATATATGATCATTTGTGCAAAGAAAATATTTTCATTGTTATGCAAAAACCTAATTAGTATACACACACAACTCTCCAATCATTTTCATTTGATCAGTACCCATATCTTCTACCCATATGCCAAGTCACATGAATGTACACCATTCATAACCTAAGTTATGAAAACTTTAACCAAAACTTTACCAGACACCGACGCCGACGCAGGGGGTAGTAGAATAGCTCTACTATTCTTTGAATACTTGAGCTAAAAATGATTTCCATAAACTCTTCAATAAGGAAATTATCCCAGAGTAATTCAAACTTTTCTCGAATTCCCATTGGTTAGAGAAATATTTACAAAACAGTAATACTAAATTACTGCTAACTTTTGATATTGTTCTTGTCAATTGCAGTAATTAACAGAAAAAATCAAGCATCTCAAAAGCGTTGAATGACAGAATAATCAAACAAGGACAACAAAGAAATGAACTCAAATGCAATTTCTCGAATTGCAAGTTATTCATTAAGAGACACCAGCTGATGCTGCATGGCACAGAGACATAAACCTTCTCATACTGAGTCAACAATTAGTCAGATCTTAATTAATTCCCTGTTTGTTTCACAGAATTTGATGGTGGGATTAACTTAAGTTCATGTACATGTGACATAGTGTTTTCAATTATACGTGACTGGTAATTAAATGGGAAAACAATTCTATCTAAGAAGAATCCCTCTCTAAAACAAGGAAATTATGAAAAAATGTTTTAAAAAAATAATAAAAATATTCTTAAAATCTGTCCCCAGGAAGGGGTAGCCTGTTACGCCCTTTCTACCCAACCATTACAGCCCCCACCACTTCATATCTAAAGTCAACCTCTTTGAAGACCAGGGCCTGTTCCCTAATACCCACTCAAACACAAATTTTCAATACTAATTTTCTAAATTTTTCCCCTCCAATGTGTACAGTAGAGCTGCTACTGTACCTCAATGTATGTATAAAACAAATTGTAGTGGTCATCTATAATATATTTCAAATTATAACATCTTCATATTTTTCCATGTTAAAACAGATCTGCATCAAAATACACATATACAGTATCAGATTAATCTCATAGGAAACAAATGTTTAGTTTTACCAGATCCTGCTGTATTCTCTCAGCAATTGATGATCCTGCTAGTACTAAAAGAAAACTTGTCAGAACCATTTTGTCTTATTAAATTAAACATTAACGTTAACTTTACGTTCAAATTAGGTCAACCTTCAGTACACCACGTCACAATGACAAAACTGGGTCTAAGGGAAACCCTTTTGACAGGAAACTTGACAAAAGATTGCTCAAGAAAATAAAATTTCAATTTTGCAACAAGACTTGAATATGCATTCCTTTCCTTTATGCAGTAATTAGCATGAGGCCTGAGACAAAGGTACAACCTTACAATGATGATACCTGACATAAATGCCATGTGCTATTAATGAATCATGTCTACTACAAGATACAATCAAGCGGCAATTAATCACTCAACTTGAAATGGTTAGTATGGTGCTTCTTTACTTAAAGAAGTTTGACACATTTAGGCATTGTTTGTACTTAAATGCAAACTATAATAGTCATCTTGACAACCAAAAATGGAAAGCAGTGGAGGTTGTGCATGCTTGGTCTGCTTTGTACAGAGAATACAATCTTTGCCCCTAATGAGTAATGGCTTGAAGTACAGAACTAATAAAGTCATTTGGACTTTTTCAGTATGAAGTTTGTGAAAAATAATTTGGACTAGTATTACTGATTTAAAGGGCTAGTATTACTGATTTAAAGGGCTAGTATTACTGATTTAAAGGGCTAGTATTACTGATTTAAAGGGCTAGTCTTACTGATGCAAAGGGCTAGTGTTACTGATTCAAAGAGCTAGTGTTACTGATTCAAAGGTCTAGTGTTACTGATTCAAAGGTCTAGTGTTACTGATTCAAAGGGCTAGTGTTACTGATTCAAAGGGCTAGTGTTACTGATTCAAAGAACTAGTGTTACTGATTCAAAGGCCTGGTGTTACTGATTCAAAGGGCTAGTGTTACTGATTCAAAAGGCTAGTGTTACTGATTCAACGGGCTAGTGTGACTGATTTCAAGGGCTGGTGTTACTGATTCAAAGGGCTAGTGTTACTGATTTAAAGGGCTAGTGCTACTGATTTAAAGGCCTAGTATTACTGATTTAACGGGCTAGTGTTACTGAATCAAAGGGCTGGTGTTACTGATTCAAAGGGCTAGTGTTACTGATCAACGGGCTAGTGTTACTGAATCAAAGGGCTAGTGTTACTGATTCAAAGGGCTAGTGTTACTGATTCAAAGGGCTAGTGTTACTGATTCAAAGGGCTAGTGTTACTGATTCAAAGGGCTAGCATTATGTACTATAAACTCTGACATCAATGGTTGGCTGGTGGGGTTTAGTGGCACCTCAGCAGCATTTGTCAGATTGTACCAGAGGTTTAAAAACTAAGTGCATATAGTGACGATGTGCTAAGTTGATGGAGCTGTGAATATAGGGGTGGGGGCACGATCATTGACATTAGATTTTAATACAATTGATAACCATAGGATGACAAAACTCACAATCAAAATCACTCATGAAAAAACCATTTAAGATTTGAGATTTATATAAACATTAAACCATTTTGGCTAGTAAAGAGGAAATAATTTCCTAGTGGCCATGGTCACAATTGGCAATACAGAACAGGCAGGTCTTCAAAAAGGCTGGCATTGATATAAACATTAAGGCATTTGGCTAGTTTAGCGGTTGATTCAGAACAACTTTATGAAGAAACAACAAATAAGTCTCATTTTAAGAGTGGCGGCAACCTCAATATATAATTAGAATGTATACCAATAGAAATGCAGTATAGTAGTCTTGATTAAAAGTATGCTAGCATTGTACTTTTTCAATTTTCTTAATGAGTTCATGATAATGTTCTTTCAAGTACAACTAATAGGCTATGTTTCTTCAAGTGTGGCACTGAATTCATGAGTTACTTGAAAACAAATGTGTTTGTACAGGTGAGGAAAACATGAAGAAGTTATAATAAGACAATGGAGGCACTTGAGTACAATAGAATAGTGTGTGTGTATGTATATATATATATGTGTATATATATATATATATATATATATATATATATATATATATATATATATATATATATATATATATAATAAATATATATATATATATATATATATATATATATATATATATATATATATATATATATATATATATATATATATATATATATATATATATATATATATATATATATATACATATATATATAAATATATATTGTATTATATTTGTTATATAAATACTAGGAACAAATTTCTCTCCAAATTTCAACATCTGGAGACCGGATATTTCCAGTACTTCCATCAAATATTTGCATAAATATCAAATTGAAACTTAATTATTTGAAAACATTGCCCAAATAATTTTGAATGTTGAAACAAATTTGATGAAAATTATTTTCATGGTTTACAACAGATTATGAAACAGACTCGCTAGTCTGCATTCTCAAGTCTTCATAGCATCTAATTGTTAGTAATAGTCGGCATAGGTGTGTTAATATAAACATATATCAAGTGCTACCTGACCCTTCAAAGTTCCTCACCAGATGGATCAAACAGAGCTTTTATGTGGTCAATGAAGAAAGGCTTGCCACTGGATAATACACGTGTATATAAACAGTACCATTGATACATTTTATGATTTTTCAAAGCCTGGAATTGATGGGTAAAATTCCTTATCAAACTGGTGTTTTTTTAAATGAGGCACAGTGAGTATTTTGAACTGAATTTTTATTACTGCATTTAAAGATCCATGAACCAGGAATGTAGCAGAAGCTTGAGCTAAATTGGAAGAAAAGCTGTTTTAAACCATGGAAACAGCAGAACATTTCATCAAAATTGGTTGAAAATTAACAATTTTAAGACCTTTTGAATTTAAAGGCCTTATCATAATAAATTACCAAACTTTACTGAAAGGTTGTGACATGAAAATAAAAAAGTTATGAATTTCCTTATCTTAACTTATTGTTTTTCATTCTCCCACCTACGTTATTTGAATGGGAGCAGTTGAGTATTTAGCAAGAGAAAAAGTTCGGACATGAATTTAATTTGTTGATGTTTAACGGCACGCGACATAAATTTAAGAATTACATTAAAAATTTTAAGCTGTCCTCTCTTTCGTACATCGCAACTTTTGTCTACGTTACTCAAACTTTGAATAACCAAACTACTGGTACTTTTGACATAATTTAAAAACTATTTTGTACAGAATTTAAAGCACCTTCTAGTGCATATAAAATATCTACCTGTCCCTACACCTTTAATTACTTCCTATGTACAGTATAAACTGCTTCTATTTTCAAAATGGATTTCTATTGTCAAAATGGATTGGAGTAAAACCTTCCCATTACTATTATACTCCTTTTTTGGTACTTAATATACTCTGTACCAGAATAGCAGACAAAATTTTAGTTAGCTATTCTGGTACAGAGTTTTTAACTACCAAATAAGGAGTATAATGGCAATATGAAGGACTTATTCCAGTCCATTATTACAATAGAAATCCAATTTGAAAATAGAAGCTGTTTATTTGCCAAGTAGCATAGCTTCTTGCGCATTTCATTCTATACTTACGAATAATGCGCAGCACAATGCTTAAACAAGACGCCATGGATTTGTCAAAGCCTGCAATTAATCTATAAAATTCCTTAACCTTTCTAGATTTTAAGGGAAGTGTGTGCATTGTTTTATTAATTTTCCATTTAACCCTTTGTGACCCACGGCGTTCAAAACGTGTCTGCAATTTTTCGAAATTTTCTGATTTTATTCAAAATTAATTTTCATAACTTTCCTTTCATTTTCAATCACTGCAACTTTGGTTTATATGAATGCTAAGACAATAAACTTTCAATTAAAGTCAATATAAATATGAAAATTTGCAAATTTTAGGCAAAATTAGGTCAAAATTGCTCAAATATTTTGAGCTTGTATTATTTCTTGTGAATAATGAAAATGGAGGATTTTTTTACATATTTAGATTGTTTGTGAAATTTCCTTTTCAATGATATCAGTCTACATTTTTTTCTCAAAGCAAACATGCAAAAACAATGAAAATAAACAGTTGATAATCACTGCTGTAATTACTTATGAAAAAAACAAAGCCGCGCATCCCGCTCAGATTTCAAACCCGGGCCATTTACATGACTTTCCCGAACGCTAACCGCTGCACTAGACTGGGTATGTCTTAGTGTGTGGATTTGTTTTAATACTTAAATTGCAGTGTAAACAACAAAGAGGGGATAGTTGCTCTTTGTGTTTTCAATTGAAAATAGGTGAAATAAGCTTTACGACATTATTTTTTGCATATGGTAGTTGTATTACGATTAGAAACTACAAATTTTGCCAAATTTTGGTTTCAAAAAGACTAAAAATCATGATGTTTTTCACAACATTAGCCAAAAAAAGAGACTGATGGTAGGGGCAGTCAAAAGTTTGACCAGATGTATTGATGTCTTTGTAAGTTCCTCATGGGTTTTCAGATAAAAGCAAAGCCTGGAAGTATGACAAGCTTTTGAAAAAAATGCATTTTTTCATTACATCTTTTTATTTTTATTTATTTCAAGCCATCTTGTTTAAAAAATCTTCAACATAACCCCCATCAAAAATTTACATTTTCTGAAAGAACTATTCAAGCTCTTTCAAATGATACCAGAATCACTGCATTGTGTCTATTTGACGAAGTAGAATAATTTTGGAAAAGTGTATGTCCAATCAGTCGTGCAACGACAACATGGGTAACGTAGGGTTAAGCACTTCATAACCTATCTATCATACAGTACGAAGTAACATTCATCCCCACAGCCTCTCACACACATCGTCGTACATTCATCACACATTCACCCACATAAGCAAACTATTTTCAGTCATGACAACACATAAATATTCTCATCACCCTAACAACCACCTCTCAAATAATTTACAAGCCTGCACACCTTTCATTACACCAACAAAACACAGTTAAACAGTGCCTTGCAATATATCAAAAAATCAATTAATGCAACCAAAAACCAAATTTGCATACACAAATACCTGGTGCCATTGATCTTTTTCTTCTTTTTATCATCTTTATAATAAACTTCCTCTTACAGTCTGCACAGTTGTGCCTCCATACACATAAATACATGAAAAAACAAATATTATACAATTTACGACCATTGCCGATAAGCAGGTGCAATTTTTCTGGATTTAATCCAAAGTTCAATGAAACAGGAACTTCATTTTTTCTCCTTCTACTCTACTCGGGAATTTCCCTGAGAGATAAGGTTATTTGCATTTGCCTGCGTAAAAATTACAGTACGATTAATTAAACTCTACACACAAGTTGGGGAAAATCTTTTGCAGCTTTAGCTCTAAGCCCCAAAAAGCTTTCTACAAAAATCTCACGCAAGCAGAATTTATCATACGTACATAAAGCCAATCAAGTAAAAACAATCCGAGAGCATTTAATGCATTATTGCTTTCAAGAAGTAACTTTTGATGCATTAAGCAAAACAAGGCAGGAATTTGCAAGTTGGTGGCAGTGTCTGCCTCTGATTACCTTCTTTCGACATATTTCACTATCACTCCTAATTAATTGCTCATAATTAATAGAAGCTAATATTTTACGGTTTTATAGAAGACAAAAATATTCACAACCCATCTTTTCATCAAATACATTGTTATGCAAATCACCTTCATTACTTTCCATTCATCACCTTGGCAACAAGGATGAAGAAAACAGTTTGATCACTTGCCAACATTTGAACACTATTTTGTTGGAGATTTGTTAGAGAAAAGATAATTTCCTTCACCAAGTGCAAATGATATTTCCTAACCAAATTCCCCCCCCCCCCTCCCTTCCCCAAAGATACCTTGGGCCGCTGCCTCTGAGCTAATTTGCTTAATAATTCTCTGTCATTCCAACAGTTTCATGAACCAAGCTTTAAACATTCTTTAGTGAAATATATTATCATGCAATTCAACACATTACTATGTAATAATCACAATGGCTTCACACATAAAAGAGCATTTGATATTTGACTACAAGGCCACATTCTTTATTCCTGCAGTATGAGCATGAAAGTGAGATAATTAGTATGCACAGAGAAAGCCGTTCATGTTCACGTTAAAGCTGTTAGGACTCTACCCCTGTGTCATGATGCCATCATCCTAGGTCTCTAAAACAGAAATGGAAGAGTTGAATGTGAGGAAGTAGGTGTTGGTCTAGATGGTGGTATCATTGCAGGAGAGAAAAGTTGATGGACATCAGTGATGCTATGTGACTTATGTTCGGTCTTGATTTCCTCCAGAAGGATTCCTTGGAGATCGGGGCACTTGATGACCCCCCTGGAGGAGTTGAGGTAGCAGTGCGGGGTGGGGGTGATGTTGATTCTGGTGTTTGCAAGGACAGAATAGGACAGTAACTTAGGGATGTACCTGATCCAAATTTTAGGATCTAGCCACAACTGGATTTGGCCAGATCTTAGATAAAATCCGGCCAGACCGGATTTTTCCCTTACAAAAAAGATATCATTAACATTATGGAAAGGGAGAATATCTAACTTCTAAGGTGAAGTATATCATTTGTCAGAAGGTGTATTGCCCTGTAAATAGGACTATGAGTGGTGTACAGTGTAAGTATGTTACCTTATAAACATAAGTATTAACTGCACAAAAAGTTTGAATAATTGCTTGATACATGTAAATGTATTTGTTTGAAAATTAGAGTACACCTTTGACAGTTTGAAGTTTGTGCAAAAGTCACATTTAAAAAAGCTCATATATTCATGACTTGTCCTTCTCCTTAAAAATTTGTTCCAGCAAATCATAACCACAAACTTACTGTAGCAAATTGTGAGACCACTTTATCTTAATTAAAATAACCACACAATAAGGACTTCCATCCATTGCTAATATGATACTCAGCACCAACTTCTACAACAACTAAGGCTTTTAGAATAAAGAAAATAAAGAGGACAAATCTGACCCGGCCTGGTTATGTATCAGGTCGGGTCTGACTGTTTGAAACTTTAAGGAGCAGAACAACTAATGTTGAGAAAGAAAGCAAATTAGTGGGTTGTAAAGAAACTGCTAATAATTACAGCAATTATACATAATTTGGTAAAAAATGTTTTCCTTGGAATAAAAAACATCACCGTGTATTATGTATACCATTCTAAAAATAGAAGAAAACAGATTACATGGATTTCAACATTAGGCTATTCAACGTGTTTAAATGTGCTAAAACTTCACTAGTTCTAAGAGTAATTTAGATTTGCCATAGAGAATGTATTTCAAAATTTTAACTGTTATGCTGATCAAAGAATGTTTTTAGATGAATAGACAATAATCCATTGTACTTTAACTGACGGTGTGACCCTATTAGATGGAAACTTTTCTGTTCAATCAATCTGAAAAGAGACTACATGTATTAATGTTGCAATATATAAATAGTTCAGTTTAGCAATATTAAAGGGGATGGTTTCACAGATAAAAATGATGAAGAAAAGAGAGAAGTCCTACAAAAAGGGGTAAAGCAACAATGCCATTAAGGCATGTCTATGGCTTAATTTAGCTACCTAAATTTATCGCAGCCCCTATACTTTTTGTTTTTTCATAGGGGTGCTTCACCATGCCCCTCATTGCCTCCACTGTGCCCCTTAATACCTCAACCCTGCCCCCTTCACTAAGAGCCCTACCTTTTATTCACAACCAGAAAACCAAAGTTTTTGAGGTTCCAACGCGCAATATGGATTTTAGGTTACAAACTATTGTATAATAAGTGTTATTACACAATGGGCTGAAAATAACAATGACAACCAAATAACTCAGTTCTCACAGTTCTCATAACAATTTTTAACCCATTAACATCTACACACTTACTAACAACATTATTTTAAAGATTTTAACCTTTAAGCCCTGTCTACTCATTAATATGCATACATTGCCACCAAAAACAATAAGGCACATCTGCAGTCCATGGATAATCTGTGTACCACATATTATGACCTGAATCCCACGTATCGTTTTTGAGATTCTGTGTTTCCAGGATCTCTTTAAGAAAATCATGTTAAGCCCCGCCCACTATGCATATTAATTAAATTCAAACTTTTTGTACTATGAACATGTACACACTAGTTAACAACATAATCATACCCTATATGAAACAAAACAAACATGTGGTTGTTAAAGTATGAGCATTTTAAGATTTGAACATTAAGCCCCGCCTACTCATTGATTTGCATGACATCACTATCAAAAACAATAGGACACATCTGCAGACCATGGGCTATCTGTGTACCAAATATGACACAAATCTAGTTTACCACACGCCATCATGACTGCATAGGTTCCTAATGCTATCACAACGGAACCAAAAACAAACTTTTGGGAATTATTTTGCCTTCTTTTCATGCTATTATACAGTAGATAATTCCCCTGACAATATAATAAGATGCAGGGACACTACTTGTTGAATTGATTGCTCCTTTATTTACATTTTAAGGGCCTCAAAGACTTCAAACCTACCCACAAAGTGCCCTTAATGCCTTGTAAATGCCCCTTTTGTCAGTGACATCCCTACCCCTGTCTGGATCAAGCTAGGTGTTTGTAGTAACTGCCAGAAATGTTTATGTTTTATACTAATTGTTTGTTGTCATGGTTGTAGGCTCTATACTATGAAAAAGCTTCAGTTCATTACAATAGTTGTATCAGTTTGGTCATACCATGGATGTATCATTCTACCCTCCATGGTCATACATACTTGGTTTGGTTGATTTATTCTAACGGTACCTCAAAGTTTTCAGAATATTAAATAAAATATCATATCAAACTGTATCTTTTATTTCTACTTGGATACTTTTCATTAATTTTTTCAAAGATGTTACTTCAATTTAAGCTATTAACAACATCTTCTTAAGAGATAATTAAAGCCAGATTTTTATAATAATCCGGCCGGATTTTTGTGCAAATCCGGCCAGAACCAGAACCATATTTTGTTGTCATTATCCGGCCCAATAGTCGGGCCAGACCAGATATCCAGTACACTCCTTGGAGGCAAGGAGGAAATCAAGGTCACAATTTTGTTGTCAAAATCCATGGATATGAAAATCACCTCATTCCTATGTAATCTCAGCTTCAGCAACACAAGAAAGCTGTCAATACTTAACCACCAAGCCACTTTTCATAATCGTGCATAATAAGTGTTTCTAAACAAAAATATTTTTAACATGCAAATTAGCTAATTAGTATTTACACAACTCCCTAATAATGCTCATCATAAAAATAACACCATAGACCTATACCTCTACCTTAAGTTTCAGCGTCCTTGGTCAGCTCTAACTAGAGTAATGTACCAAGCTGAAACATTGGTGGACGTAATGAACACATACTGCATAATATAGCACCAACAGACTTAATTCATAACTCTTCCTAGTTTTTACAAAATTAAAAAAATATGGATGAAAGGGACGTCAGCAACAACAAACTGATTCTTATAACTCTTTCTGCTTTTGACAAAGCCAGTGCCCTAGCTTTGCTGTTTCAGAGGGGCGGCCTGGCTGCCCCTCCATTGCCATGCCCCTCCCCTCCCACTCCCACCCCCTTTGTGATACACCCTGCCCTTCATCAAAAAACAAATGTATAAAAAAATATGAATTCTTTAGAAACTTAATCATAATTAAACTCCTAAATGAAATACCTTACATGGATACAGAACACTGAATGATAGCATAGTAAGCAAATGTCCTGTTTGGCTCATGAATGGTCCTTATAGACAAAAATAGTTTCATCTTATTCTGAGGTATATGATTATAGCTAAAATCCCAGAGCTTCACCTGGGACTTGAGTCTTCAGAGGGGCTCCATCTCATGCCAAAAAGGTGCAGTGCTTCGTGCATATTAATGTGCCCCTAAACAAATCTAGCAACCCGCCCCTTTTTAAATCAAGGAAGGGGTCTAAAAGCTGAAAAATTCATGGATGAAACAGACTAAATCCTGTCTCTTTCTACTTTGCATGCGAGGTTAAAAACCATTTTATGTTAGCAGAGGCATAGGAAGGGTGACTTCTCATTATTTCCTCGTTACAAGCGGAACAAACGCATTGGTAAATTAAACTTTATGAAATGTTGCTGCTAATTGGAAAATCTCCAATTTTCAAGAAATCCCCTTCAACTTCCTAAAAATTTATTCAATTTTCGGGGATTTTCCGTCATGTTCGTGAAATTTCTGTCATTTATTTTCGTGATATTTAATTCAATTTTTGGTAAATGCTAACAATTTTTCATTAACACATTTCCAAAAATTTAACCAAAATTTGTGTTCAATTTTATGTTAAGTTACTCAATTTTACCACCCAACTGGCAAAAGGCATGTAACCGGGCAAATGAAATCATCTCAGAGGGGAAGCTTTCCCCTGTGCCCCACTTCCTATGCCTCTGTATGTTAGTAGAGCAAAAAAAAAGAGCAAACACTGCAAACGCACTTCAAGGTTTGAACTTGTCTACGAGCATTGTACCCTCGATAGGATGCCTGGATCCTGGTAGCAGCCTCCTCCTCACGTTCCTTTTGCTGCTTGGTGCGTTCCTGGTGACCCCTGACATTTGACTGGATGGTGACAGCTGCTGCCTGTTGTTGGGGATCACTAACATCACCAATATTGCCACCCTGAGGACAAAATATAATAACAAATATAATATGTTAATTATATATTCAAATTAATGATGTAAATATCTGTCATGACATTACACATATTAAAAAAAATCAACTATAAAATGTACTGTACATACAGTTTCAGTCAAAAGTCCATTTGCTGAGATTTTTCTACTTTCACTGGTTATAAACAAAAATAGATCAGCATGAAAGATCTGAATACAGCAATGAATATCCATTAGTCCATTAGTCAAAACAGCATGTTATACAGTGCGCTTCGCAAAAATCTTAAACAGCAATTTAAAGTTCACTTAATTCAGGTCTCCAAGAATATTACATTGAGCAAGTGAGAAATGAGAATGACAATAGATGCAGGTTGTTACCACCAAGTACAGTTTCCTGTGTGGGAAAGAATTTGAGTCTGACCTTATTGTCCGGGCTTTTTTTGCATAGAGAAAGGGAACATACAATCCCCATCCCCGTGATAAAACCTAAGAGTCCGATCGAAATACTGCAATACGATAACCTCTGGAATTCTACATCACGAAATGCAGAAGCCTCAGAGTCCAATCAAAATACTGCAATACAATATCCTCCGGAATTCTACATCATGAAATGCAAGAAATGAGTGCTCCGAGCTTGAAGTGTACATAAAGTCAAATTCATTTCATAAAATAAAGCCTTGCTACTTCTTGTGTAATTACATAAAGGTTCCCATGGCAACCATTACAGAGCTGGGCAATATAATTAAGCAAAAAGTAAAAAGATTTAGAGAAACAGAAATTACAGAATCTCCTCCACAATACATTACCGAAAAATCAGATGGATTTTTGTGGATATTAGATTGCTGTACATTGAGGAAATTTGTCTTTGAAATTATTTCTGAAATACTGTAAACAAACAAGTACTGTAAACAAACAAGTACTATAAACAAACAAGTACTGTAAACAAAATTTTCATATATATGATAGGGGAATATTAAATAAACAATTTGGTATAAAAATCATAATGATATCTTTTTCCATTCAAGAATTATTGCACTTCAAAGATTGTGTGAGTGTGTTGAAAAGTGACCTCGTAATGTAAAATGTGATGTCATAAAAGGCAGATCAAAGACAATTTGTATGCATTTCTGTTAAACAAAAACATGTTTTTCTTTTACTTGAAGTACAGGTTCATGATGCAAAGCACATACTTATAAAGTCAGACCTGTCAACCTTTAGGATCACCAAACTGTATTCTGGAACTACAAAAGTTGTATTTTTGATAAAAAAAACTGTACTCTTCAAACAAAATGTACAAAACAAAGGTTTACTGTGGCTGAAAAAAAATTACCACTGTACTTTCAGTTTCTCTTATTGTACGAATCTGAATCTGAATCGGTTAAGTCGGCAAAATCAATCCTTCAAAAGGACATGAACGCCAACTGAGCGTAAAAAGTATAAGTAGAGTACAAAAAAAAAAGTTTTTTTTCTTAAATTGTATACTGGTGCCAAAAACGCATAATCGTATTCTTTTCCCGTAGTCGTGTTGGCAGGTCTGTAAAGTGTATCTTATACCCCATCTCATTAAATAAACACAAAAATGCTTCCAGTAATTTAGGAAGAGGCAATTAATTTTCAAAGAAGTAAACAAAAATTGTCTTGAATTTGCCTTTATGACATCACACTGTACACTGAGAGGTCACTTTTTCAGCACACTCACACAATCTTTGAAATGCAATCAAACAGAAAAAGATATGAACATAATTTGTACACGAAATTGTTTCTTTCATAGTGCCCTATAACATCTACTGTAAGAAAATGAACATTCACGGGAATATTCCTTTAATGTTTCAGATTCGGATGGTCAGCTAAATGCAGATTAAATTAAGTGATTTTGAACTCATGTTGATCAAATATGGTAGGACAATCCATCATTTTCTTTGATACCAGAAATGAATTGTATGGATTTTCTTTCAAGGCCTATAAATGGGTTGCTTTGGTTTCAATCAATTTAAAGGCAAACCTATAAAAGCTTTTTACTTGATTGTCACTTGGTGGGATTTTTGAAAATGTTCTCTTATAGTGCTCTATAATAGATAGTAAGAAGGCAAGGAGACGATTTATCTTCAAGATTGATTTGAATCTAAAAGTAGTGATTTGGCGAGTCTTCTTACACCTTATTAAAGAAATCTATGTGACCAAATTCAAGAACCCAGAGAAGTACTGTCTGTATTTGCTGAGGATGGTTTCTTTTTCTTCTTCTTTTTTTTGGCTTTTCAGACATGAAGAGTAGATCTAATAAATTAATAGCTTCACATGTAGAAGGAGGTATAGACATATTGGGATTTAATTCTGAGCCTTGGAGGATTTCTTAAAGGATTAGTTCAGTGGTCAAACATGTTTATCTTATATGAAAGAGGACTTCAAAAGAAACAAAATGGTGAAAAAAGCATTCAAAACTCTTATTCCGTTAAGGAGATATCTAAGAATAAAGTTTGGAATCATTTGTGTAGAAACGACTGAAATCAGACTATATGTGATGTCATAGCCTCAGATTCCTCAAAGTCTTTATGTATTCTATCATATTTTGTCCTGCAATTTTGTGGCTTAAAAACTATGGGATATGTCAAAAAAGTAGTAAAACTGGATCTAGGAAGAGTATTCGTAATAAACCACCTGAGGAAAGTTTGGGGGAAAATAATTTAAATAGTAAACAAATTAAATAAACTTTCTTTAAAGTACATAAAGACTTTGAGAAATCTGAGGCTGTGACATCACAACTAGTCGGATTTCATTCGTTTCTACAGAATGATACCTAACTTTAAACTTAAATATCTCCTTAACGGATGAGATTTTTGAATGTTTTCTTCACGATTGTGTTTCTTTTGAAGTTCTCTTCCATATAAGATAAACATGCTTGACCACTAAACTAATCTTTTAATGAGGTAAATCATTTCAGAATCATATATGTACATGGATATAACTATATCTTTGTGAGAAAATAAAATGGTGGTGCTTAACTTTAAGAAATATATACATAGTGACTAAGTGTCATAACTAAACATTTTCCTGGAGGGAGTGGAGAAGGGGTAGTTGGGGTGCTGAAAGGGAAAATGGGGTGGGGAAGGTTAACGGAGTGAGGAAAGAAAGAATGGGATGGGAAGAGGTAGTGAGGTGAGGGGAGAGGTAATGGCTTGAAGAAAGGGAGAATGGGGCCCACAGGAAGGAAGGGGTAGTGGGGTTGAGGGAAGAGGAATGGGTAGTGGGGTAAAATGGAAAATGAAGGTGGGGAAAGGAGAAGTGGGTGAGGAGAGAGGAATGGTATGGAGGGAGGAGAGAGGAATGGTATGGAGAGGAAGGATAGAGGGGAGGGAAGTGGAAAAAGAGAGAAGTGTGGGGAAGGGTGGGTTGGGGAATAGAGTGGAGAATGGCAAAGGGGTAGGGAAGGGAATGAGTAGGGGTGGGAAGGTAGTGAGTGGGAAAGGGGGAGTGGTCGTGAAGGAATGCAAGAGGGAAGGAGTAGGATTGATGGGGAAGGGAGGCATTTAATTTTCATATCATGTTTTCACAATCACAATGTTTTTGATTAATTTGTGTAACATTTCTAGCCAGGGGAATCATCTCCACTACCCCTACAGCTGTGCTAGAGTGTATACAGTACCTGGAATGAAATATAAACAAATTAAATTTTACTTCAAATACCAATAAAAAGACTATGAAAAAAAATATATATATTCTATTATTACTGCAATTACTGCAATTACCTTTGAGAATGCTCTGTTGTTATAGAATCTGTCTTCATGTCGAGCACCTATTTCTGCAGGATCAATGCCGTCCTCTGTTAAAGAATGAACATGCAAACAAGCATGAAAACATAATTTGTCAAATTTAAACATTTGCAAGATTGTTGTTGTAAAGTACTGTAATTTACATTTGAAACATTCTACAGTACATGATGGATAAATCTCAAGGAAATTGGAAATGAATCATCTCCAGGGTTAAAAGATTGTTGTTTTTATTGTTTTTACTATGGGATGAACAATGGTGCCAAACAATGTTAAATGTATTTGAATGTTGATACAGCAAGTTTACTTTTGCTTAATTTGCTTACAAGTCTTAATTTTCATCTGGGGTATTCAGGGAATTTGTTTTTACACATGTCAAGAATTAAACATTGAAGATTTCTTATCAATTCAATGCTTTTCACATAAATGATTATTTGTGTAAGCAAAATCACCACACCCACCTTAATATAAAAAATATCATAGATATAAATATGTTTATTGTTATGTAAATAAGCTAATCAAACTATAGTTTGCAGTCACAACCCACAATCATGCACATCTTAAGAGTACCAATGTCCTCTATACCTGTGCCAAGTAATGTGAATATACACATTCATAAGTTACTGTACATTATGATCTCATGCTGCATGTTAATCATTTTGTGCAAGTTTATTGTTATGCAAATAACTTAAGTATTATGCACATTAGACCTCACCATTAAGTGTGGACAATGCTCTTCACAGATATGATCCTTTGTGTAACCAAAATCACTGCATCCACTTAAATTTAATAGATATCAAAGATACAAATATTTTCATTGTTATGCAAAGAAGTTAATTAGTAGACAAACATAACCCCCTAATCATGCTCATTTTAACAGTTCCAATGTCCTTTACCCCTGTGCCAAGTTACATGAATGTACGCCATTCATAACTTAAGTTATAAGCTCATGTTAAACATTTGTGGATGCCAACAGGATGATTCCTACATGTACATATACAGTACTGTATGTCTCTTCATCCTGCTTCACAGGCGAGACAAAATAGTAGTTTTCAAAAATCTTATTCTACATTATCAAATAGACTATGCTTAAGTTCTTAAAAAGAAACTAGTGTACTGCACATTACAGCAAAGGTGTAGGAACTAGGAAGTGAGGGGAGGGGGCAGGGTGGGAAAGCTGCTCCCTCTAAGAGACTTTCACTTGGAAAAATATTAATACAAAATGTAAAAAATTAGTCGAATTTAATAAGAAATTGGTAAAATTTATATCACAAATTTTGAAAATATTTTCCAAAAAAGGAATAAAATTTCCCGAAAATAAAGGATATTTCCTGATTAACAGAAAAAGTTTTTATAGAAGCCTAATTTACCAGTTCAATATTTCTGCTTGCAAACGATGCAAAGATCTCTTGCTATTTTAGACTGAAAGAGTACAGCTGTACGAGGTTAAGAATTCCCAAACTCTATTTTCTTTTTCTTTTTTCTAAGCCTACTTATCCTACATGTACAGTATCTACTTTTTCACATTAAATAAAAAAAAAAAAAATATTATTTTTTTGTTGAAATTTTTGCAGTTGGTACTTTATAAAACAGTCCCAACGTAGCCTGAATATTGCATATATATTCTATTTTAGTATAACAATCTTGGCCATGCCTTCTAACTTCAATGCCATGAAATTTATATACTGTACAGTAGAAATATTTAATATCTAAACTTTGATCATCAGAGCTACAATATACAGTAACTAAGAAACCGAAAAGCATTTCTATTTTTTAATTAAAAGACTATGAAGCTTAAAGACACTCTGGCTGTACATGTATTATAAAACAGGATTCAACAAATCATATAGTACGACTAGCTTCCCAGGACAACCGAAAAATTTATCCAGCAACCATTTCGAATTCCCACTGTTCTCGGAACAGTAACAGTGAACTTTCAAACATCACTTTTCCAGTGGAAAAGTGTTCTTTTCACACGCATGTGGCATTAATGATTAATAACTTTGATTTCTGCTTATAAAACCAGAATCTAAGGGTTTTGTGGTTCCAATGCTTTGTTTTACATAAGCAGATTGATTTGCAAAATTTGTATTAATTGTCATGCTATTGCATATCATGAAATATTTGTTCCATGATATTTATTCATAAGCCACACCCACCATGCAGATCAATACAAATGTTGACAAAATTAGTGTTTGCACAATAATTAATAACATCATCAAAGCAAGTATGATGCAAAAACAAGTGTTCATTTATCCTATTTCAAAAAAAATTCAGTAAGCCCTGCCTCCTCATTAGCATTCATGACACCCCTACTACAACATTAGAACATAAGCCTACTTACAGACCATGACCCATCCGTGTACCTAATATACATGTAGCATACTGTAAATCTGATATATTGTTCATGTCGTTCATGAGATACAGTATGGTGTTTACATCATTTAGCACTTTCACATTAAGCCACGCCCACCATGCATACTAATGACATCTGCTGATAACATAACCATGTGCACAATAACCAACAAAATTATCATGCCAATATGACGGAAAACGGATAAACTATTGTCCATTTATCACTTTTTCAAAAATTTCACTGTAAGCGCCGTCCACTTATCATTATGCGTTATATCAACGTTGCACGGTACCCCAAATTCTTGGTATCAGTACTGTACTGCCAAATGCTTCCAGTACTACGGAAGTACTAAGTATTTTTACAGGTAACTACCCAAAAGTGGGAAATAATTCTGACTTTACAAGATTAAGATCAAACGAATCACCCGATCACACCTCCAGAATCTCTGACATTCTGTTTGTTATTAAGACAAGTTTGCAACTTGCGTTGAAAGTTATTCAACTCTAAATTTAAGCACTTTTTTCAATTGAGACACATCCATATGTTACAGGCAATAAATATATTTTCAACACTAATTAAATCCGTTTATTAACAGAATTTACCTCATCGTAATAATATGCAAGTCTTGCAGTGACTTGCGTACGTGCGTACAATAATTGGCCAAAAGTTTTTATTTTTAACCGTCAGTATTTTCCAAATGAGCAAGAACAACACAGTGTAGGCCTACAGTACTCTTGCAAAACATACAAAAAAGTTACAAGGCAAAATATAAATATAAAATACTGATTGATTTCTCAACATTATTTCCAAATTCTTAGTCTGGTCATGCCTTTTAGAGCTTCTAATATTAAGTACAATAATTCATCAATATTAAAATCCCAATGGGCTGTGATTCTGTTCACCACTCACTGTTTAGACACAAATCAACAATAACTGTATACATTGCAGTTTATACACTAAAGTACCAATGAGCTAAAAAATGTTGTTGTCAAACAAGATTATCATAATTTAAAAATAATTTCTTCAGTAAGAAAAAGCTTTTCCCACCTTGCCTGCAATTGTCAGCACATGTAACATACAGTACATGTAAGCAAGGCAGCTTGCACTCACTATACACACATGGATGCTACATCATGTAAAAACTAATAACAGACACACCTATTTGCTCATAAACCTATAAATTAGTTGTAAATTAAGCCCATTTTGAAGAAAGGAATTAGTCTGCATTTGGAATAAAAAGTTTGACCAGTGAAATCTGATATGGACCAGTGTTATTTAAGAAAGTACAGTACGTGAACTGTGGCGAAAATTAAACTTCAACCCCTGCATGATATTTACTTGACCTGCCCAGACGGACAAATTAGTTTGCAGCATAATTTGCATTGCATGTAGACAAAAAAATTCCATGAGCGACCTGACTTACTTTCAGGACAATCACAAATACAGTATCCCTGCCCAGTAAGCAAGTTTATTTTTTCTTGATCTGTCGTTCCCTGGGACACAAAATCTCAGAAAATATTGCAATAACATACATGTACAATGCAGGACACAAAACTATTGAGTAAAATGAAAATGTGATGTCACAAGTTCACAACTAGTCTGATTTCAGTCATTTAGAAGTCAACTAGAACTTTGAAGTAGATATCTTCTTTGAAAACAAAATAATATTTTTAAACATCTTCCTTAACAATCACCATTTTGTCTGCAATACTCTTTAAAATAAGATGAACATGCTTGGACAGCCTTTAAAGAATTAGTTCAGGGGTCAAGAAGGTTCATCTTATAGGAAAGAGGGTTTCAACAGAAACAAAATGGTGAAGAAAGCATGCAAAATTCTTATTCCATTAAGAAGATATTTAAGTTTAAAATTCTGTATACCGTATTTTCTCTAATAAACGCCCCCCTCTAATAACCCCCCCCCCCCCCGTTATTTTTCATACTTTCAGGATGTTACAACGTACGTTTAACTTACCGAATGTGACTTGAAAAGGCTGTAAGTCGAACGTAACCAAGTGGAAAATATGCAAAGAGTATATCCCATTAATAATCCATGCACAATAATGCTAAAAACACAAAAATCGCTTGAAGAAACTAATATCATAGGCCTAAAAGAAATTGCCATTCTTTTGTAAGTTACATTTTTTTCTTCATACTTTACCCTCGAATAAACGCCCCCCTGTTTTCCAAATGCAACTCCCCGGGGGCGTTTATTAGAGAAAATACGGTATGTGTAGAAACGACTGAAATCAGACTAGTTGTCACATCGCATCTTTTGAATTCTTAAAGTCTTTATGTATTCTATCATATTTTTTAGGATGAGGGAGGTTGAGCCAATCTTTAACAGTACTTATGACTTACTACACCATTTACTTCTACACAAAACAGAACTTTAAATTCAAATATCCCTTAAAGGAATAAGATATTGAAATAGTTTCTTCACCATTTTGTACTCTTTCATATAAACTTGCGTTGCCACTGAACTAATCCTAAATTAAAGAAATTAAGCCTGAAATATTCTTCTGCTCACTTGTTTTCAAATAATGGAGAATGAGTTTGTGTGCTCCACAAGTGCTATTGTATGCAAATCAACATAACATTTCAGTGCATTACAATAAACAGGTCATCCATTGTACTGTAATTGTTGAGAGCCTCAGTTTTGACTAATTTTGAAAAGGATGGAGGTACAGCATTTGATGAAAGAAAGATCTGTTGCTGTTTTGATTTCTGTTGGTATTAACTTTGATTCCAAATGGAAAAGGTCATCTTGTACAGCAGTTTCATGAACAGGCAAAAGGCACATTTGAACTTTCCATTGACTTATAAGGTAGGTCGATGACTCCCACCAGTCTAAGCCTGAATAGTATTACATGTACAAGTACAAGCATATAATGGGCCTAGGTTAAATTTAGTCGGCACCCTCTGCATTAAGATAGATTTAAGACTTTGATATACTGTAACAGTGTACAGTATATAGTTGCAAAATGTGATTGAAATTTTTTCTCTCGAAAAGGTGTCAGAAAATTTGTCTCCGTCTACCACATATAACATAACAAACTTCAATGGATTAGACCTACTAAAGAAGAAATCAAAGTACTAAAGAAGAAATCAAATGCATGGTTGAATTTTGAGATGAAAATAAGAATGTTTTGTATTATGAGTTTTAATTTTGTGCGCAACTTTTTGGGACATGTACTGTATGTTAGCCTGCTAAGATGTGATACATCTTTTTTTATATAGGCATGTGTTTATGCCAAATCCATAGAAACGAGAAACATTTATTTGATTAGCAATAACAAACAAAACTACAAATATTAAACAAAACTACATTAAAAAAAATAATTGAACAATTATTTTATGTGTTTGTACTGTACATGATCCTCCCTTACGGGAACGCGGCAAGACTCCTATATGGAGCATAGACGCCAAGCTATAGCCTGCATGGCAGATGCTAGTCTCGTGCGACCAGGATGGAAGTGGATGAACACCGGATTTTCACCCTACTCTTTTTGAGAAGTGTTCAGAGAATCAGGTAGGGTGTGACTGTCCTACCATCGGGACCGACAGCTTAACATCCCCTCCGAAGGACGGCAAGCGCCATTCAACCATTGCCACTTCTCTCAATAGCTAAATGAGGAGGAGCTGCAAACGATGTACTTTTGCTTTTTGATGATCTGTCTGCATAGCTGTGGAAAAACTGGTTAGACCTGTCTGAGGCTTGAAACGGGTACCACCAGCATTTCAGTCGTACGCTCTACCAACTGAGCTACCGGACTCCATTATTATCATCATAAAAATGCCCAAAGGGGTAAGACTAAAACAAATGACATGGATGACAATATACACACACACAATTAGTCAGAAGAATCTGAATGACAGTTCATTTGATTTTACAAAGTAAATGACAATCGAGTTACAAACGAAAGACAAATTGGTGTTTTGTCATTTGTTTTACTTAGTAAGCCCCTCAATGTCATTCAGTTTAGTAATTTCATTTTTTTGGAATAGAAAAGGTAAAGTCATTCACTCTGTAGGCCTACAACTAGAAGTTGCCATTCATTTTAGTAAGACCTTACCCAAAGTACTGTAGGCCTACCTAACGTTTGGCCTAACGACATAAAATTATAATCTTACCTTCTCTTATTCTCAGTAAGTTATCAAAGTAAACTGCAGCAAATGCATGTATATTTTCCGGTTGATTTCGCAATATTTCTTTCGCCAAACCTTCTAGGAGATTCTGAAATCCTCTAGGAACCCTAAGTTTGGTGTTTGAAAAAGGCACAGCCATCTCAATTGGAAAGTTGCAAACAGTCAAACACTTGAAAGTTGACTGTGACAATACCTGAACGATGACACTGCAGTGATGATACTGGATACGGCCTAATTTTTGTCCAATTTAAAAGAAAATTGTCAATGTCTTTTAATGAAGGTACTTAGGCTTTATGGTTTATTCAAAATAACGTATAACATACAGTGTACAATGCAGAAACGTAACTCCCTAGCTGCCTAGTGCAGGAACGCATGTTAAATAAAATTGTTGAGTGTCCGACTCCGAGTTGGTGTGGGGGCACTGACTGACTGACTCAACGTGATTTCAACACAAATGCTTCGCGTAACTGCAACTTCGGAAGAAAAAATGCCAGTGAGTTCAGTGTTTTTTCTGTTGTTACTTCATCATAATTCCTGTTTTCCGGTATGTTCCTACACTGATTTCGGAATTCTATGTAAGTTTTAATTAATATCCAGAACGAGAGCAAAGGCTAAGCCTATTAACACACTTTTTTTTAAGTTCCACCTGCACTTTGATAATATTATGAAGAATGGTATCTAAGCAAACGGTCAAAGTTTAGACTGTTTCCATATATGCACATATATTTTAAACAGTCGTTTCATTTATCAAACGGCAGTAGTTGAGTAGTTGCCATATTCATTGCATCATGACATATAGTACTTTTTTTCCTATAAAATATACAAATATATTATAAATAAATTGACAACTTTTAAAGTATTGAACAAAAATTGAATGGTTAATAAAAAATGTTATAGACCGGGAAACCGGGGGAGGGGGTGGGGGTCCACCTAGCTGGAAAGGTTATTAATTTCCATGTATACTATTATGCGTAGCTTGGTTCCCTATATAAGAATATGGACGTCTGCCGAGTTCTGCCTGGTGGGTGTGGTAATAGAGGGTACATGAATGGAGCCTCCAAAATGAGCTAGATTGAGCTGAGAAGGTTACCGAATGAAACTTACTACAAATTGTTCGACATAATCCCGTGAGTCATAAATGACTATTGCCAGAAATTTTATGGTATGGGGTACCCCCGCCAGAAACCCCTCATAGGCCAAACCCCCAAATTGAGCTAGATCAGCTGATAAGGTTACAGAATGAAACTTACTGCAAAATGTTCAGCATAATCCCGTGAGTCATAAATAACTATTGCCAGAAATTGTATGGTATGGGGTACCCCCGCCAGAAGCTTTTAATGCTAGACCAAAACCCCAAAATTGAGCTAGATCAGCTAAGAGGGTTACCGAATGAAACTTCCTGCAAAATGTTCAGCATAATCCCGTGAGTCATAAATCACTATTTCCAGAAATGTTATGCGGTGGGTACCCCCGCCAGATGGCCCAAATTGGCCAGCCCTCGAAATTGAGCTACATTAGCCTGTTAGCTGATTGACTAGCCGAATGAAACATAGGCTCTACAGTGCCAGATTCATTGCAAAATGTTTAGCATTATCCCCTGTACCACAAATGACTATTTTAAGAAAGTTAATGCGGCGAGATACCCACGCAAGAAGGCCCTAATTGGCTATAAACCTCGAAATTGATCTATGTGAGCTGATTGAGTAACCGAATGAAACCTATATACTTACATGAGTCATAAATGACTATTGCCAGAATTTTCTTGGCTAGCCCCGAAATTGAATTACGGTATAGACCAGTAGGTCACTGACAGTTGATTGAATAACAGAATAAAACGTATTGCTAAAGAAGAATGATAATGGCATGTATCATAAATAAGAATTGTCATAAATTTTCGGTTGTGTGGTACTCCTGTAAGAAGGTCCAAATTGCTAATCACATCAAGTCACTGACTGAATAATACTGCAAAAGAAGGGGCAGAAATAGAACAAAGAGAGAACATTGTATCACGACGAGGTCAAGGCCATCATTAAGAGACATCAACACAATAAATAAATAAATAGATCAACATCCAAAATAAAACCAAAAGGACTATCTCACAATCAGGGGATAATCTTTAGATTGATAAGTGGACATTGCCATCTAAACTACCATATGTTCATCAGGTTGAAAATTGGACACACAGGAGATTGTCCCTGTGACAGAGGACCCATCACAGTTGATCACATTCTCCAAGATTGCTCTATAAATGAGATTCTCTGTACACAGGTACACAAGCCTACAAGTGTGTATGGCCATCACCAGTAAGTGTGTGCATAAGAAACTCGTTGGCTCTTCCGACAATGGCAGCTTTCATCCAAAGACGGTCTTTGAGGGGGCAAGGGGGAAATGCCCCCACTTGTTTTTGCGAATTTGTATATTTTGTATAGTGATTTTTGCATTATAGCGTGAATTTGTGGTTTTACCGCCCCCTCCCCCCCCCCCTCTCCCCTTCCTTCTCTCCCTCCACACACACACACTTTCGGTAGGCAGAACCAGACCATGCTTCCATCGATAGTGCATAAATCAACTTAGAATGTTAGAGGGCTGGAGCGGCGAACGAGGAAGAAGAAGAAACATACTACAAGATGTTTGGCACACCCATATGGCTATGTACTATACAGTGCTATTGCCAGAGATTTTTGTGCTAAGATTCCTTTCTCCCAAGATCCATTTTAAATGTGAACATTTTCAGAAGATGATTCAGTGCTGCAAATAGACACATGTGGTTAAAATGAGCACCGCATAGCTACCGAGAAGGGTACTGGGCATGTAGACACAACTGCAGGACTTAAGGCCTAAATAGTCCTTGGCCTGCAATTGGGAGTCCCATAAGAAGCGAGGATTTTGGAGGCCTTTAAAGAATATTCGATGCACTACAATTAAAATGACATATGCTATCCCCATCCACCGACCAACCTTTCTATCATGTCTATAGTATATTATTCTTTCTAAAGCAGATTGTCATGGCTAGCAAAGAAATTGCAATTGCAAAGATAAAAAAGTAACCGTGAGAAGGTCAAGACCTGTAGGCTTTTCATTTTTATTTCTTGCACATGCATCCTCCAAGCATACCTATAGTAGCACTGTTTGTACTATTTGACGGATATTTGACCTCCTTGGTGATTTCTCATTTCCTAATCCATTTAACCTTCTTGATCTGACCATCAGTTATCGCATATTACTATACCCCGATCGCTGATATGTGGTATTGTAGCAAGATTATTTGTAGTGGCGAGTATATACACACCCCCCCCCCCTTTAAAAAAGGGGGTGGGGAAAAAACAACGGAAATAAAAATGTCGCGGATGACTTCGATTTAAAACAGATTATATTCTTCTTTCTACCATACCCAATTCAAAATTGTTAGTTTATTGTTCTGATTAAATAAAGTTGAAATTTTATAATCATTTTATTTCAAATTTTAACAGAAATTTACACCGTGTTTTCATTCAAGTTGGTTGTTAAGAAATTTTCATAATTGAGTACTTTTCTGAAGGTGTATATCATTGCCCAACATTTAAGAGCAGAAAGAGTGCTCTGCCCGAGTAAGATTCTCAAACTAAATGTCACCTGTTTTTGAAATGACCTCAAACCAGGGCCATAATTCTGCTTCACACAATTATGGGGATGGGGGTGATCAGGTGGTGAGAGGGGGTGATCAGGTAAATGGGAGGGGAGGTGATCAGGTGATGGGGCCACATTTCTCAGGCCCCTGGGGATAAGGGGCTCATAAACTTATAAGAATTAAATAATATGCATGCAGCATTTCTTGGGGTGGTGGAGGCTTGCGCTCATCTGTGTGCTTACTTGTTATATTGTTTATAACCTTGGTTCTTTTACGTTTCCCAAGTAGAAATAACCATGTTGTTACATTCCTGTTCCGGCGGGTCATTTTTCTTCAATAGCGCTATTGGAAATAACATATTTAAGTATGATAATGGTGTTCTAGAATTGCTTTAATTTAGCTCTTAAAATGCCCAGATCGTCGGAGCGGCCGGGCCCTGCCAGACCCGTAGAGTCAGGACTTTTGTAAGGGGTGGGGGAGGGGCACAAGCACTTAAGAAACAAGCACATGGGCAGATTCTCCATATACCATATGTGTTATATTTTTTCATTTTATTTTTTGCAAGAGGGTCCACACTGCAGAACAATAGAATCAAAAATCAAAATGGGGACCCATTTGTATTGCGAATTAAAGAGATAAAAAAAAAAAATTGTTCAGTCTTCAATGAGATAGCAATGCAGTAGTAACTTCATACTGATTTTGAAGGGTAGAGGCAGTATTTGCGATTTCAGTCAGAAAACCCAAGCCTCTAAAGTCCGATGACCTCTAACGAACCTATAGTCCATCTCCACAAATTTCTACTTTCGGATTGGTTAGAAAGAATAACTATATAAATTTAGACAAACGGCAAAGGTTTTAAAGATCTGACGATTGATTTCCAAAATATTCTTTGAAACCGCGGCGCGCCATACACATACGCACATTGGATTTCTTTGCTTAGGGCAACTTGTTGGGGTCAACATTTAACGATTTTGGACCAAGTTATGGTGAAATGACCAACGTCATATAGCCCCGTGAGAATGAACACACAATTACCAATGACGTCGCCTGCATGATAGTACAAATGCCACGAAACGCTAAAAACTGAAGAGAACACAGGTACGACGTTAACATCGACAACCAAGTCAATATTTGATAACCAGTTGTGCACTGGCGGGTTCATATAGCCCCCTAAAAATGAAGCCTTATATAATATAGCTGCGTTCGTCCTTAGCAGCCGCCCATCTTAAGGGAACATCTTAGCAACCGCCGAAGAGCCTCTGGCCCAGTTTTACGCCACCGCATAGTATAATTTCATTGCATAACTACAGGAAAATACAAGACAACCCCATCAAAAGACAATGATAATGATACAGTAAATAATGATTCAAAATGTGACGGCGGCAGTGCGGGAGAAAAATCACACCTGGTGAGGATGTTTGATTTCTCACCAAAACTAGATACAATCATTATGATTTTGTCATAGTGTTGGGCATAACACATTTCCAACTTTAAACAGTGGGCCGGGCTCCACAGGGGGAAGTTGTTTGTGAGGGCCCTGGGCATTTGCTCATCTGGCTCATGCTAAAATCTGCGGGTACTGCTGATGATAGACCTGCATTCTCAATGTAATTTAAACGAGGCTGATGT